>JAKTRJ010000136.1:0-18812 GCA_030579655.1 Liangdongia dryadoides | reverse complement strand
GTGGCCGTTACCAGATTAAATAATAACCAGATAAAATTAAAGTAGTAGGCAACTTCTACTCTAACTGCTTATGACAACTATTGTTTTGAATCAGCAAGTTGAAGCAGAATATTATGAAATCTACTGTCATTTCTGGAGTATACTATTTGTTCAGATTTTTTAAATTCATGTTCGAGTCGTTTGCAACTATATGCCAATTATGCATCTTGATACATAACCAACTATTAATTAATCTACAGTAAAATTAACCTATAGCATCATCATTTTAACTCTATACAAAGACCGAAACATAATCTCTCCAACCTTGCAAATATTCAACCAACAAATGACGGGCACTTTCAAATATGTATTTAAAAGGAGCATCATGCTTAAGATCTGTATCTCCACAAGGACAAAGTGTTGTGCTTCTTCCAGGTGTGACGACGACCAGCAGAGGTGTTGTGGTATCTGTGACCCTTGTTGATACCTCTGGATTTCTTACCAGCAGCAGTAAGACCTCTAGATTCACGGTGCTTGTGAACTGGTTTAGCGATCCAGTTGTATCTAGCATCTCTTCTGATAGCCTTGTGTTGTGGATCAACTAAGATAACTTCAAAGTACTTGTAGGTGGAGTCTTGGTTAACCCAGTAAGAGTTCAAAACTCTCAAGTTAGCAGCACGACGACCAATACGTTCTTCAGCAATAGTTCTCAAAGATCTTTGGTACTTCAATTGGTTAACACCTTGGTTGGTTGGCTTACCATAAGTAGCACCCTTTGGAACTGGTCTCTTTCTGTTACCACGACGAACTCTGATTCTGTAGATAACGAAACCTTGCTTAGCCTTGTAACCTAAACGTCTAGCCTTGTCTGGACGAGATGGTCTTGTAGCACGGTGAATAACGTTCTTTTGACGGTATTCCCAGACACGAACTCTGAACAAGAATCTGTTGACATCAGATTGTTTCTTTCTTTGCAATTCTTCCAAATATTTGTAGGCACCCATTGTTGATGATAATTATAGTAAACACTTCTCTCAGTTGTTGATTAGATGAATAGTTAAAACTCTAGTGAAAAATTTCACACCGTACACCTTGAAGATGTGCGCGAACCGAAAAAAAACCAAAATTCTGTCAACAAATTTTCTTAATTGAGCGTTTCTAGTATGTGGTTCCTACCAAAATAATAGCAGTCACTCACAATGCGGTGTTTGGATGTAAATTTATGCTATTTTAGGGTTAATTAAACAAACTAGGGTTATTAAGATCTGTTTAGATTTGACACAATTCTTTTACTTAATGAATGCGTTTATTGATGGATATCTATTTACAAGATTATATAGTATGTTGTAGCATTTAGAGCGCCTACAACCTTAGTGCAGACCTTAGTGCAAGAATTATTTTTCTTGTTGCAACTTCATAAACTCTTCATAAACTTCTGGTTTCAACTTATAAGTATGAGTACCAATTTCTGGGAAAACACCAGTTTTAACTTCTTCAATATATTGCTTAATGCCACTAACAGCTTGTTCATGGAAATTACTGTATTGCTTAACAAATTTGGGAATATGTGAATCTAACATTCCCAATAAATCTGCTTGAACTAAAACTTGACCACTAGTATTTGGACCAGCTCCAATACCGATGGTTGGAACATTCAATTGTGAAGTGATGTATTCTGCAATCTTTGGAGGAACAGCTTCTACAACCATACCAAAAACACCAGCTTCTTGAATTCTTAAAGCATCTTGAAGAACATTCTCTGCACTTTTAACGGTATTTGCTTGAACTTTGAAACCACCCAATACATTCGCTCTTTGTGGTGTTAAGCCAATATGACCCATAACTGGAATACCATATGCAACTAACTTACTTATTGTTGTACAAATGTCCCCATTGGCACCTTCTACTTTCACACCATTAACACGACCTTCGCCAACTAATTTGACAGCAGATTCAATGGCTTGAGATGTACTTGATTCATAAGATCCAAATGTCATATCAGCAACAATGAAGCTCTCTTTAGCACCACGTCTAACTGCTTTACAGTGATATAAGAACTCATCAAATGGAATCTCGTTTGGATCATCATAACCTAAAGAAACCATTGCAAGGGAGTCACCTACTAAAACTATATCAGCACCAGCAACACTTGCATTAGCACCAGTGATATAATCATGTGCAGTGATAACAGCGATTTTTTCTTTATTTTTGTAAACTTTCATAACATCACGTACTGTAGTTGTTTTTCTAAGAGGTTGTGCAGACAATTTAATTAAAGTTGTACTGAACGCTCTTATTTGATGATGAAAAAACGGTCTTCCAATACTTGAGAACATTACTAATAAGGAATTGTAAATATAACGAGGTCAGTAGCCTTGTTTCTTAATGTTTGTGACTTGAAGTATGAAGCATTTTTTAGCAGATGTCAAATTGTTTCGTTCCTTCATCATTCCTCGTTTAGGAAAATTATCGGTCAAAAATGATTAAACGAACTTTTGCGTCAAAAATTAAGAATTACAAACACATTCAATGCTTTAAAATTATTTATAAATTATATATTATTTAACCTCTCTATGCAAATGTCATTGTGATATTTTCACCAGTGCACAAGAACTCATCATCATCGTATAAGTAGGGTTTGGAAACAGACACTGGTTCTTTTATATCCTGTTTATCGTCATCATTTTTATCGTCATCATCTATATCTTTCTTACCTTTATGAGACTTATCATTAAATGCACCATCTTTTAGTTCGATTTGGTGTTCATCGATTTGGCGCTCATCTTTTTGGTCTTCAATTTTGTGGTTGTAGTTTTGATTATCACTTTTATGCTCATCTTTAACAATAGATTCTTCTTCAAGTTTTAATTCTGATAAATTCAATGTACTCTCAGAATTGAAATGATTCTTTTCATCCAGTGATTTCTTTTCTTTCATATTGTTCTTTATGGTATCAACAGCATCCATCATGACATCAACATCAAATTCATCCATATTCTTGATTTTATTCATAGCTTCATCAACTTTCTTATCAGAGCTACTTAAATCTGTTAATGAACCACTACCACTGCTATTTGCATAATATTGCCACCAATCTTTCTTTCTTGGTTTGAACAGTTTATTCCAAAATGTTTTCTTTGTTCCAGAACCATTGGCTTGATCTTTTTTATATTGTTTGGTAGCTTCATCAAATTCCAAAATCATTTTTCTTGTTTGTTCAGTGGCTTCTGGATCTGGTTCATCAATTTCAACAAACTCTTCACTTAAAACTTGCCATCCTAGCTTAGATAGCAATTTTGGCATTGCTTGACGATATTCCATATGACCTTTAACATATTCTGTACAATCAAAATTATCGATACCTTCAATATCTTCAATTGGAGATAAACCTGCAACTCTTCTTAAACCACCACTGGTAGCTCTAAATAAATAACCTAAAACCCAATCCTTCTTTGAATAACCATTAACAAAGTCACCAGAAACAACAGATTTTGTAAGTGCAAAATCCTCTGGAGAAACAACGATTGGAGAACCAAATAATGCAACTCTTTCAACAAGACCATAAGCACCTCTTTTGGCTAATTCCAATAAACAAGAATATATAACTCTAGAACCGACTGAAAAGCCAACTAATGTAACCGGACGAACACCCAAATTTCTATTAATTAATGTATCAGCTAAAATCAAACCAGCTTTCCAAGCACGATCTAAAGAAACATTCCATGGGTTATCCAACATATAACTTAATTTAGAAAGTGCCATTGGAAGTTGAATAGCACTCATAAATGCCATCAAAATTGTAGCACCTAGAATTTGTTGAATGGATTGTGTGATAACTTCTGAAGCTACAATACTCATAGTTTGACCAATGGATTGTAAAATATCTGGATCCCATAACAAGGAAAATAAATCACCCATGACTGGGTCAACAGTAGAGAATGGTAATCTAATATCATCATTTTTACTGTTAATCCAACCTGAAACTGTAATAATAAGATCTACTCTTTTGTTATTATGCAATGGAACAAATTCAAAAATTTTGACATCACCAACTCTTTTCATCATACCTTGTGCACCAACTTTTGCCCCAATAGCTGTACTTGCAATAGTAACCAAAGCTGTACCACCAGCACCAGCCAAGAACCCAGAAGTACCACCAATACCAATTGTTGTTAACCCAGCAGCTATACCTGCACCAATAACTGGCCCTAATAAACCACCACTCAAACCTAACACTAAAGAACCACCAATTGTTGCAAGACCAACATACATGATTTTCTTCTTTCTTGCAGCTTTTTGACGTTTTTTCAACAAATCCTTTTCATCCCAAACTTGTTCTGAACCTTCTTCCAATTGAAATGCATCAGTAACTCTTCTTTCAAACTGACAAACTTCAACTGATTGAATACCAATTAGTTGAGCAAATTTAAACAATAAAGTTCTTGATCTTGAATCATAAACAGAATCAGCAACTAAAACAAGAAATAAATCACAAATAACTGTCCATGCAACATCGATTTCAACTTTTTTCGAACCAGTAATATCTTCTGCATTAATTACTTGACCTTTTGAATTTTCATCAGTCTTATAAATTGATTCTTTGCTGGAAGTGATTGAATCAATAGATGAGGATGTGCCATTATCCTCAGTAACATTTCCATAAACTGGGTTGTCGATAATATCAGATATTTTCAAAGATTTTGATAGATCTTTTGCATTTATTCCATGGCAAACTAAATTTTCAATCATCTTCACCTCATCTTCATCAAAATCCAAATGTGAATATAATCTTTGAATGATTTTCAACTGCCATTGGGCAAAACTAGATTGTGATAAATTCATTCTTTTGATGAATTTTGATTTTGAAGAAGCAGGTTTTGAAATTAAAACTTCTTTTGCCAAATCCGTAGCCATATCATTCATAACTAATTTAACTAAACCAACATATGCAAATTTTTCAACATCTTTTAACATGATTTTTGTTGTTTGTAGTTGATTTAAAGCAGATTGAGAATCATCATTAAAATCTTGAAGAACTTCTTCCCCTTCTAGTAATTCATCTCTATATAAAGAATTATCTATTTTCTTTATTGTATCTTTATCATTATTTCTTTGAAATAAGAAATCAGTTTTTTTATCAATCTGATGATATAATTCAGCCTCTTTTTCAGCATTAATTCTTGTATAACCGGCTTTAAACCCATCAATTGGTCTACCATCGATAGTAACATCTTCATCAGCTTTGACAACCATTTCACCTTTATCATTATAAACATCATAACCAGCTGCAGCTTCCATATCTTGCCAATCACCATCTTCTGAAGTTGTAGTTGTATTGATTGATTTTAAATCTGAATCATTAACCACAAAAGGCGTTAGAGAAGGTTGTTCTTCTTCTGGTATATAATGAGAAGCAGAGACCTCTCTTTTGAAAAGTTCTGCAACTTTGTCTAAATCTTTTGCATCTACTACTTCTGTGTCTTCCTGTTTAGTATCTTCTATATCCTTGTTTCGAACTTTTGGCACTGATATTGTAGAAGAATTTTGATCTCTTGACCTCACTAATTTGGAAATATTTGAACTTGAATCAACAGGATTAAGAGTATCGGTAGATATATTATCACCACCTAAGTTAAACTCCACAAATGATGGTTCATTATCAGGAATGTCAGAAAGAGCATCATTGTCAATGTTGTCATTAATGTTGCTTGTTATTATTGGAGTGGGCAGGGAGGGCAACTGGGATATTTTGGCTATGCTATTTCTTTTGTGTCTCGAGCTCATTGTTTGAACTGAACAGTTAGTTCTATGATTAAATGTTTTACTGTTTTATTTTGTTTTAAATTTTAATGTTTGATTTTGAGTTTTATGTTTTTGTTTCTCCTGTTGAAATTGATAAATGCGCGTTAAAATTTACCGATACAAAATTTGAGTAAAAAAATGATTTTAATGAGAAATTTAAAGTTAAAAAGAATGTGAATTTTCATATTAGAATAACATTAATTAATTTCTTATACTAATTTTTCTTTTAAAGTAGAAATTATGTTTCAAATGTTAAGAATACACAAAGTCCGCATATTTCCTACTTAAATCCTTTTAAATCCGATATATTATTAAATAATTACCTTTAGAATCTATCATTTAAATAGTAATCAATAGGTTACTTTTTAGATTTTTTTGAATAAATGTTGTTAACATGATCACCAATACCACCAGAAAAATCACCTTCTCCTTCACCGGCAAGAATTTTGAATTTTTCTTCAGTTGGTTTATATAGTTCCAATTGTCTTTCAAAGACATCTTTTGGAACACCAGCTTGCCATCTCAATGGGTAAGCATAATGATCTTCTGGGAAAAATTTTTGACCTTCTTTTCTGTAGACATTTTCTCTAAAAGTACCACCTGAAACAGCATAATCCTTTTGGGCCAATCCTCTTTTTTGTAATTCTGGAATCAAATAATCAACAATATCTGAAAAAGTTTCTGGGAAGACAATATTAGAGAAATTAAACCCATCAACACCAGATTTTTCAACATAATCTTCAATATAGTCAGCAACTTCTTCTGGAGAACCATAGATATAATTACTTCTGTATAGGTTTTTTGCAATATATCTTCTAGTGATAGGTTCCCCTTTATAGAATGGTTTCTTTTTCCAAGATAAAGCAAAACCTTTAACTTTATCATTATTTGTAATTTTGGTCAAGTCTTCATCCCAGTCCCATGGACCCAAGTCAACACCCCAACCACCTAATTGAACCAAGGCACCATCCAAATCATAATATTTATCAAAATATTCATGATGTTTAGCAGCAGCCTCTTCATGGGTTGGAGCAACAACAATTCTCAAAGTTGCAACAAATTTCAAGTGGGATGGATCTCTACCATAAAAATCATGTGCCAATTTTCTAGTCTCTTCGATTTTTAATTTGATTTCTTCAGGATTACCATTCAAAAAGATCAATTCACCATGTTTGGCACCTAGGTGTTGACCTTTTTCAGAAGCACCTGCTTGAATGATCAATGGGATTCTTTGTGGAGAAGGTTCAGTAATTTGAGGACCTGGAACCTTATAATGAGTACCTTCATGATTAATTTCTCTAATAGCATCTGGATTAGAGAAAATGCCATGTTCTCTATCAAAGACAACACCATCATCTCTCCAAGAACTCAATAGTAGTTCATAAACAACTTGTAGATATTCATCAGCTTTTTCATATCTCAATTCCTTACTTGGTAGTTTGTTGTCAGCAGCCAATTGTCTACCAGCAGATGGTAAGAAAGATGTAACAACATTCCAACCAACTCTACCACCTGAGATATGATCTAAAGTTGCTAATCTTCTTGCAAAATGATATGGATGTTCACTTAAAGTTGAACAAGTAAAACCAACATTTAAATTCTTTGTATTGACAGCAATTGCACTCAAATAAGCAGTTGGATCATTCTTTGGGAAGTTGTTACCAGTTTTAGCAGCTTCTTCAAAATTGTTTGGACCTTTATATTCTGAATAAATAGATAAAGAATCACCAATAAATAAAGCATGAATTTTACCACGTTCAGCAATTTTAGCTAGTTTAATCCAATGTTCTGGCTTGTAATAATTTCTTGATTCATCCCTTGGGATTTTCCAGGCACCTGGTGCGTGTAAGACTGGTGTAAAAGCTTCAAAAAAATTGATGATCAATGGATCTCTTTTAGCTGTAGTTTTTTGTTTCTTTGTTGGTGGAGTCATTGTACTTCTATATAAGTTTATTTTAACTAAGAAAAAATTGGACTTATTGTTGTGGATCTTTTGGCTTTTATATCATTTTGCCCGTTAATGTTATTCGTTAATGTTATTACATGCAACTTTAACCTTTTAACCAAATTCCGCAAAACACTTGCACTTTCTACATCATTATTAATTTATTTTCGCTTCCATCACCGTTTTAAAGAATTATGGCTGACTGTGGCCTATACTTAAATGTACATATATGCAATTATTGCAGCAACATACATTATATCCCATGTAATACAGCAATTGAAATAAATAAAATATAAAATGCAAATATTTAATAAGAGTTATAATGTAAATATACAAAATTGGTTCAAAAAGTAGATGACGTATAATGCAACATTTTAAATTTGCAGAATAAGTCTCTTATATTAGTCTTTAGGAATAATCCCATCTGCACTATCAAAACTCAAAACACCACTATCAGTTTCAGATGAGACAGTTACACTAGTTTCTGCAGTTTGAAAACCTTGATCACGCTCAAATTCAAACTCACCTTTTAAGGAATCTTGTGACTCTCCAGAAGATTCAAATTCCATATTTTTAGAGTTTTGATCCTGTAACTCATATGATGAAAATTCTTCTTCTCGTGAAGAATCATAGAACTCATCATCATTAGACTCTAAAGCCATACGTTCAAAATTTTTATCTGTGCTTGCATAATCACGACTTTGCTCCTCAGCTGACAACTCCACCAAACCGACTTTTTCAATAGAAGTTCCCTTACCTGTAAGGCTTTCTTCCTCAGCATAGTCAAAGTAGTCATCTGGTAATTCAGAAGCAGAAACATTGCTTTTAAACCCTTCTGTACTCATATTTTCTTTGAACATTTTGAAAGATGTGTTAAGAATTGAATCATCAACCTCTATAGAACTTTTGGTTCCTGACTGTTCTTTCGAAGAGCCTATGGTTCTAAGATATTCATGTAAATATTGTTTGAAATCCTTTTCTTTGGATTTAATCTCAATAATATCTTTATCAAATGTTGAGTTTATTACCGAATCCACCTTACCAAACTTATTTGTTGTGAAGTTCGACAGTTCCCATGGGCTTTCACTGCTGAAATAGTTGCACATTATATCCAAATTTTGATTCAATAATGAATTTTTATGTTGCTGTTTTTTCTTCCTTAAATTTTGAATAGAAGTGAGTTTCGAAGGGAATGGTGTCCTAAACACTGGTTTTTGAGGAACTGTATTTTGGGAAATACATAACGAAGTATTTGATTGATTGGTAGTTTTTGTTCTTTCAAAAGAGAGCATGGAATTAATAGATCCTGTGCTATTTTCTTGGGTAGCAATATCAATCTTAAACATTTCTTGTGATAATTCAAGCAGATCCATCCTCCCTTCACCTTCAGAGTCCGAGTCGATATCTTCACCAAAAATACCATGATTTGCTTTATTTATAGTTCTAAAGCTCTTTTCTAAATTTTTTGTTCGTCTAGGAGTAACAGTTGTAGGAAAATCTCTAGGGTGAAAAGCACCAGTTGCAGAAACAAGAGAAGATAAAAGACCATTTCCATTCAATAAGTTAGTATAACTGCTGATTTCAGCATCATCATTGATGGATACGTTTAATTTCTCAAGTTCTTGTAATCTAATTTCTTGAGTCGTGTGTTCATTTTCTTCATAGCTATCTTCATCACTGCTATCTCCTTCATCACTATCTTCTTCGTTGCTATCCTCATCACCTTCATCTTCCTCTTGTTCCCCAGATATATATTCACTCTCATCGCTCTCTGATCCTTCATCATCAGTTTCATCACTATCATTTTGGTCACTATTGTTGGGCTCTCTATTATCACTTTCTTTACCATCATCACCATGAAATCCATTGCCACCACCATCACCCTCACCTTGTTGTCCTTCCATTTCAACTCTCACAGTCTCATTAGTTCGGACGCTCAGCTGATCAGATCTTTCATTTAATGAACGTATTTCTAAAGAAGAGACGTCTAATGGTATTGCACTGGCATCATAGAATGCAAAATCATTTAAATCAATTTCATCTTCAGTCTCTTCATCTGATGCCTTTATTTTTGTGGTGGATTCTAATATTAAAGGGGTTACCATTTTGACACTAAGGTGAGGAAAACTTGTTGTATGCAGTCTTCCTGTTGCAGTGATCATATAAACAGAAACTGTAACAGAGTACGTACAACAGTCCAATAATATTGATTAAATGGAGTTGGGTAGTTCTATATCAATGTGTATATAAAACTTTTAATATTTATAGAAAAAATATCCAAAAGGGTTTGGTTTTGATTTTATTGGATTGAGGGAGATCGATCAAAATGCTCAATTTGAGATGGCTGAAGAGCGATATGTAGGAATTCAACTCGCAAGTAAAACAAATAATTGTCTGAAACATTTCACAATACTAGGAATATAGCATTGAAAGCAGTGTATAAAACTAACATTATTTAGTCCTGAGTATTGACATTATATTTCAAGAACTGCTGGAAACTTTATTAGTTATTTACTTTAAATTTCCTGCAAGTTCTATATTGTCTACGCCTATTGTGCATAATCACGCATAAATCTACAGAGAGACAAAAAATGATGAATGATATTTTTAATCTTTAAAGCACAAAAATTCTATTAAATATAAAACTCAGAAAAAGTAGCGTATTAATGTATAAATTGTTTGAAAACAACGTCTTGTCTTTTTCTAGAGTCAAACCTTACTTTGACTTCGATTTGAGGTTCGAATTCATTGGTGTTCGGATGTCACAAAAGTTGTGACTGCGAAAAGTTTTTCAACATTTTTGGTAAAGGACACACACTAACAATTTCCTCCAAACTTTTCAGCAGACTCGAGACTTTAGTTTAAACATATACCTGTTCTAGTTCGTTATAACCAACAAAAAGTCAATAGACACTTTAAACAAGAATAAAAATGGCTCCAATTGTATGTATTAACTGAAAATATTTAGTACAAATAAGTGTTATGAAATCACTACTCATCAATATTCAATTCTAGTGTTTTTTGTGATGCTTTGCTGTATTTTATTTTGATAAAGGTAATAGCAGTAGGCTAACAAAATTACTATAGACCACCAAGACCTCCAAGGCTGCTAAGAAATACACTGTTGATGTTTCTGCTCCAACTGAAAACGGTGTCTTTGACCCAGCTTCTTACGTTAAGTACTTGAACGACAGAATCAAAGTTGATGGTGTCGTTGGTAACTTGGGTGATGACATTGTCGTCCAAGAAAATGGTACTACCATCACTGTTGTTTCTACCACCAAATTCTCTGGTAAATACTTGAAGTACTTGACTAAGAAATACTTGAAGAAAAACCAAATCAGAGACTGGATTAGATTCGTTTCTGTCAAACAAGGTGTTTACAAATTGACCTTCTACTCTGTCGCTGACGATGAAGAAGATGAAGAATAAATTTGAGACTCAAGTTCATTTAATTTTGATGTATTATATATTGAAGTTGTAATTTTGATGAGTTGGTTTCACACTTTACAAAAAATTATTGTAGTATTGTAATCTAATATTCTTTTTGAATTGACTAACTAACTAAGTTCTTCGTTTCAAATTACATAATTACGTTTTACTAGGAGAGTCGAGATATTTTAATAAAAATGAACTCAAAGTAAAAGCCAATCATACTAATAATGTATCCGCAATATTTTTAAAGGGTTATAGGTATTTTTTTTAAATTTCCAATTTTTATTTAACCGAAATACTACTGTATGTAAGTTTCTGCATGTAGTGTTTGATGATATATCAACCTGTATTATTGTTCTGTTTTTCATTCAACTGTCTAATTTACTAGCATTACTTATATAATGTGAAGAAACTTTCATATTTTGATATAGTCATGTTTGAGTTGGGGTCAAGGACACCTCAAATGGATTAAGATTGTAAGTGTGTTTTCTGGGTTGTCTTTTATTATTAAACAAGTATATTTAGGAAGTTTTTTATAGGTCATTGTGAATGCTAATTATAACTTTAGTATTTAGGGTAATTACTGGTTGAAAAATAAATCTACTTATATAGGAATATTTTCTGAATATAGTTATTATAATTCCAAGTTAGAACTAAAATAATATTCACTGTAATAGTTTAAATGGGAACCATGATTTTTACTACTACAGTATACATTAGGTCAGTTATCAATATAGTATTTTTTTGTCACACCTTATATTCTTTATTATTATAAGACTAGCATATGAATATCTAGAAGCTATAAATAAATACATTATGCTTGAAGTTTATATTAATAAATCGTTAACACCGGATTTTGACACAATCGAAATGTCTAACACTATATATATAATTGCCAATAACTAGTAATGATAAATGCAAACGTTTAAATTCAGTTAAAGAAAACTTGGATATTCAAATATTTGGTTTAAATTATCATTAAAACATTTTTAATACTATAATTGTTAGATGACGTAATCTGTTATGTAATATTATCATCGACGCGTAAAGAAAAGATTTCAAACATAAAAAGTATTACTGCAGTTGTAATCACAGCAAGAATAATAAAGAAAGGAAACAGGATAAGATGGCTGAAGAATGGTTAAGAACACATAAATTAAGAGATAGAGCTCATCCTATGTCTACAAAACTATCATCAAAGGCCTGGCCTTTTTTCGATCTTGATAGAGATACCAATCACGCATCTTGCCTGATTGATGATTGTTCATTTATGATGTCTAATGCTAAAACTGCTGGTGGTACTACTAGTCAACTATTCAAACATCTAGATCATCATCATGGATTAGATTCTGAAATGACAAATCTTGTTGCTGGGTATTTGAAAACTTCAACTACGCCCAAAGGTTTAAAAAGACCAAAATCTTTATCATTTTTAAGTACCAAAAAACGCAAAACTAAACAAGAAGAATTTGAAAGTTTATTGCTTGATTTAGCGGCTTCTGGAAAGTTTTCTATGAAGTCATTTACAGATCCTAAATTCAAAGAACTTGTGGATTATTTAGTCAATTTGAATCCAAATACAGAGATACACATTCCATCAACTTTTAATATACCTGATAATACTAAACCTTTGGAAAATAAACCTCAGGTATATGATAATCAATTAATTACTTCTTTAATACAACAAAAGACAACATTACCTGGAATGACTTATGAATTACCTGAAAATATTGATTATAAGCTTTTTGGGTAACAGTAAAATCAATTAGGTTTGTGTTATTGGTATTTGGAAGTTTTGTACTATAGTTTTGTGTGAATATATTAATGGGTTACTTTCTTTTTTTATTCAAGTTATTCGTATTGTTTCTATAACGTAGATTCATTTCTTTCTATATACTCGGAAAAAAAATCTCATATTTTCCAACTTTAAATTATATTCAAATTTTGGACTACATCTATACCAACAACTATCACTTTGATCTATCAATTCCCATGGTCCACTTTTACTATCCTTTCCTAATAAAATAGTATCAATCAAAAATTGAACTGGGAACTGTTTAGTACCGATTGTAATATGACTGTAACTTCCAGCACTTTCTGCAATTAATAAAATACAACCACTTGAACAATTTTTAGACAAATTTTGTAAGAATAAAACAGACTTAGAACGCTGTTCAGTAAATAACTCATTTGTAGTAAATAACAATGTAATTAAATCCAAAGAATGTAATTGCAACTCATCACTACTCATTTCCAAAACATCTTTATTAACAAAATTAATATTTAATTTCTTTTCATCTCGCACCCAACTTGAATGTATTTCATCTGATAGTTTATCAACAATATTACTCCAATTTGCTATATCAACAAGCATTAAATCAACTTCCCTATTTAAATCATTACTATCAACTCTTTTTTTGGTGAATATGGAACTTAAGGCAACCAATTCTGCACCTGCACCACCACCAATACTTAAAATATGTACTTTATCCTTCTCAAAAACTTCATTAACCTCTTCCAAAGATGTGAACAATGATGAATATGATAATGCTCTTGAAGGTGACCATCTTGCACAATAAGCATCACGGCGGTCATCATCACTGAAAGCTCTAATGTATTCCCTTTCATACAAATCGCCTTTAACTACTTGAATCAACGGTTCTAAAATCTCAGGATTGTTTAACAAATCTTCAAAAGAATCCTTGAAAATTTTTAATATATCCTGTGGAGGTAATGTTCTTGATGTTGTTGGTGGGATTAAAGACTTATCTGCATTAATTGTGTCCGAAGTTTCTCTAGATTCTTGAAGATACTCCTTTTCTGCTCTTCGCTGTTGGGATTTTTGAATCCTTCTACTCATAGTTCTTAATGAATGATCTTCTTTCTTTTAATATTTAACATTAATTAGTTTATAATATCAATTGGTGCATATTATAAAAAAAACTTTTTCCTGCCAAAATCCCCCCAGTAACCAAAACTTATCACTAATTAACATTAAAGCGAAAAAAACATATTTCAATTAATAGATTTATAAAAGAGTTTTATTATTCATATAAGTTATTTATGTTAATAAAGGATCAGCTTCTGTGGTTGAATACGCCTGTTCATTAAAATAACTAAAGTGATTGTAGTGTTTTGGAATTTCTAAAAGATTTACTACTGTCTGTCTATCCAGTTCAATGCATTCAATCAACTTTAAAATATGTCCAGAATCGTTATGCTAACTCTTTAAAAACTGGTTTTTATCTTGGTTTTTAAATTTAGTTCACCATCCACCAGTTAAATAAACCCCTTGATTAAATACTTTAGACAACTTGGTATTATCATGCACGATATCTGCACAATGTATATTATTCAATTGTTAAACCACTTTCTTGAATTTTTCAAACGATGTAGGTTTATACTTCAAAAACTTTGTTTGATGAATTGCTGAATTTTAATGATCCAGCTAATTAAATATTTGCAAAAGGCATCTTGTATTAGAAATTTTGTGCTTTTAAATCCAAATTTCCCGCATGAATCATAACACATGTAAAATTTTGGTATGTTAATCTAACAAGAAATGATTTTAACCTCTTAACATTATTATTGAATCGGTTACTAATTAATTTTTTTTTTAAAAAACTATTGTTCAATCAACTTTTTTGCATCTTGAAACCTTCTGTAAAAGCTTTCAATGCTACATTACATCTCTGTTTAAAGCTTTTCCAATCAGTACTCTACGTTAACATAGCCAAAGCAGAATCTCAAATTTTAAAAATACAAGTTTCAGGAACAGCTTTATATGAGTACTTAGTGTTTTGTTGAGGTAGGAAATTTCAAAAATTGGTTATAGAGTAAAAAATTTGAAATGAACTGATATATACGAGTAATTAAATCAAACCATGTGATTTTATTATGATTAGATGTTATGATTGGGTGTGAATCAAAAGACATAATTAGTTGTAGGATGTAGTAGAGTTGAAATTTTTTAGTAGAATTAAATACATGTTTATTTATGTATGTTTTTGTATCAAAAAATCAGAATGAATTATTTTGAAAACAAAAATCTACTATTTTTGATTACAACGTTACTGTGTTTTCAAATAGCACTTAACATATACGTGTTTGCAGTATCCTCAAAGGTTGGAGTGTGGGCTCTTTTCTCAGGACCATTGGTCTTTACCATAATAAATATATTATTAATTTTATACTATTACAACTCCATTAAGCATTATGAGTTAAAACTGTTTCTGTTATTTGGAATTATCAACTTTATCATATCATTTCCAATAAACTTAGGTATCAGCAGCAGTGTTGAATCAGGATGTTTTTTCAAAATTTTATTGTCAGTGTTTCTTGATCTCAAAGAAACTGTTTCGAACGTTACTGTATGTTTATGTATCAGATTATACATTACTATGCATATAAAAGCATAAATCAGTAGCTACTCATTAAAATTTGAGGAAATAAATGTATTCGAAGTCAAATACAATTTTTAAAACTACTCATATACACTATATAATATTATATAGAAAAATTATAACAACAATAAACCAACCAAGAAACCTGCACCACCCACATAAATCTTAGCAGCACCAGCTTCGTAAGTAGAAATAACAGCTGGTGCAGATGGTGCTGTCCAGGTGCTAGAAGCAACAATGGTTGATGCCTTAGATTCATGATCCTTGGAAGTAACAGTAGGTTCAGATGGAGCTGGCTTTTCAGATGAAGCTGGCTTTTCAGATGGAGATGGCTTTTCAGATGGAGATGGCACTTTACTGGATGTCACAACATATGTGGTTGTAGAAACACTTTCAATTTTAGAAGTGACACATTTATTGTCATCACAAGAAGTGATAGTTTCTGTAGTTGTGTATTCATCTGGTTGAACTGGGGTTTCTGGAACGGTGGTGGTGTTTTCATCGGTGGATTTATCCTTAGATTCATTAGAAGTTGTGGTAGTTTCAGCCTTTGATTCTGATGTAGAAGTAGAGATTGGACAGTAAGTGGTGTATTCAGTAACTGTACCTTCTTCTGTAGTAGTGATAACAGTGACACCAGTAGTGATTGGAACTTCAGAACAAGAATGAGAAGAGCAAGAAGTAACAGTAATAACAGTGGTAGAATCATGAGATTCAGTAGCAGTAGAAGTAATTAAAGAACCATTTTCAGATGAGGAAGTGACTGGGGCTGAAGAAGAAGAGGTTATTGGAACAGTGGATGAAGAAGCTGGGATAGTAGAATTACCAAAAGCAGATGAAGAAGCAGAGGCAGAAGAAGATTCAATAGATGATGAAGCAGATGAAGAAGGCAATGAATGAGAAGAAGAAGAAGTGTTATTATCATCAGATGTATGATTCAAATACATATGGACCAATTGACCACCAATTTCATTGTTATTATCTGGACCGCATAATCCATTGAAAGACCATTGATTATGAGTACCATTTGAACAAATATACCAATCAGTTGTCAAGGAACCAGAATCAGGATCTTCTGGTTGTGTAGTGACAATCAATTGCTTGTCAGAAGTAATAGCAAAGTTAGTTAAAGCATCAGCGTATTGATTGTATCTAACGATTTCACCAACAACAGTTGCACCACCTTCCAATTCATTGTTACTTAAGAAATCATTTTGATCAAAGACTCTATGGTTTGGTAAGAAAGTGAATTGAGCAATATCACCATCACCACCAACAGTTAAAGCCCATGGAGTTAAAACATTAGTTCTAACAAACCCATCACCTAAATTTTCACCATCAGCCCATAAAGTAAACTTTGGAGCAGCATTCATGACATCAACAGTGATATCGGTGTCAATATTGATACCAATTGGGACATCAGATTCTTCAGAATCACAGTTTGAAGAACCAGCTGCAAAAATAGCTTTATGTTCATTAACTTTACAAGCAATGAAAGCATTAGCTTCTTTGTACAATAATTGGTTTTCACTGGTATCAACAGTAAATCCATTAACAGTAGTAACATTTTTTGATGGGTAGAAATAGTCAGGACCTGGGGCATCATCAGGTTTTTGAGTATAAGTTAAGTAATAACCATCATTATCTTGAACAGTACCATCATCATTAACTGTGAAGGTCACAATTTTACCAACAGAGGAATCACCAATGAAGTAAGGATCTGTTGGGTTAGATGATCTTCTAACAGAATAATCACCAAAAGCAACACCATCATTGACAAATGGGTAAAAAGTAACAGCAGCAGAAGACAAAGCTGCAAAAATAATTGAGTGCCAGGCAGTTGTAGTAACTGATAATTTCATAATTATAGAATTTTCTTAGTAATTTAAACGAGTGTAAAAGTTTTGAATATTATAAGTATAAGAATAATAATAGACAATGGGTATTTCCCCAGATATTTATACCCAAAATTTTCAAAATCTTCAACTATAAAAAGGTACTTAGGAATCCTATTGAGTCATGAAACTATATTCATCAATCCCCAGCAATTAGTTAAATTTTGAGCACCGTGTTGTGTACTTTTCACTTCAAATGGATAAATCAAAACATATTGTTTGAATCATCATGTATTAAAACACGAATGAATATGTATTATTCATGAAAAAAATGCAATTATCTGTAGAATTGAAACTTTAACATTAGTTCAATACAATTTTTCAATTGTAAAATATAAATTTCTTTATTATTTAAGGCGCTAGCTTCCGAACATTTTAACCTTAAAAACAAAAGTAGTTAGTACATTTGCCTTAAAAGTGACACCAGACACCCATAAAAAGAAAGCATAAACACAAATACGTATAAATTTTGTCTCCAAAAGATATTTATCGTAGAACATGCAGTTATAATCTTTTTTTCATGTTGATAGTTTTTTCAACTTCAAAAAGAGATCAACCGCCAGGTACCAGGAACAGGAATATTAATCAATTGAAATAAGTTGAATAATATATCATATTTTAAGCACAATATAACTCTAATGAAGTTTCTTCCGTAACTTTAACTTAGAGCTGAGAACCATAAAGACATACATCCCACTAAAAAAAAAAAGCAAACATAAACAAACTTCTTCAATGGACGGCTATTACATGCGGCTAAACCCTTAAAGATCTAATTTGATCATCAGATTTGAATTAGTAGTTAGGGGTAATGATGCATCAAATGAAAGGGACCCTATTTTAAAATAGTAATGCATGAAAATGTACAATTTATATCAATTTAACGGGATTGCATGCCATATTCACTAAACTTGTAGTATATTCTGTATGATTGTTCAGAACGGTCAACATGATCAACTTTGACGGGCCGTGATTTGATTTATGACGTGTAATTGTAGTCAGTGATACTGACATTTACTAAACGGCTGATATAGAAATGTATGGCATGTTCAAGAAATGAAAAAAAGGCTTATCAAAAAGGAGAAAAAAAACATTAATCAAAGATTTAAGCAACTAACAGTATATGAAACATAATCAACATTATTATCCACTAAAAAAATACAATGGATCTAAAAATTTTCATCGCCAACCGAAATTTTTTGGATAACATGCAACTGTAAAAGCACTGGGGTAAATCGATTCCATATTATGCAACTTTTGAGAATCTATCAACACCCTAAAAGTACAAATTACTTGGGGTTTTATTTATAGATCATCAATTTTTTAGTATTGATCAGTTTATACTTTTTGATAGTT
>JAKTRJ010000135.1:0-20566 GCA_030579655.1 Liangdongia dryadoides | reverse complement strand
AACAACAACAACAACAACAACAACAACAACAACAACAACAACAACAACAACAACAACAACAATTCATGAAAATGCAAAATACAATGCCACCACCTTCAACTGCTGTTAACATCCCACAAACTCCACAAGCTGCATATATTAGTAACAATACTAATAACTATTCAACATCTCCTGGTCAATTAAGTACTTTTTCAAATCATTCAAATTACATGCAACAAGAATATCAACAACTACAAAATCAAAGCCCCAAGTTTCATCAACCTCAAGTTCCAGCTTCTCCTACTAGAAGTTTAAGAAATAATAATTTGACTCCTGTATTATCAAATACTTCTTCATTAGCTTCAAAATCAACTCATTTTGATGTAAACACGAAATTTGCACCTACAAATTCAAGTCAAACTAATTTAAGTCAACCAAATAGTTCTGGTGCTAATACTACAACTACTACTGGATTAACTCCAAATAATTATGTTTATTTTGAAAGAAGACCAGATTTATTAAAAAAACATACTCAAGATAAAGCTGCTGCTGTTAAACTTCGTATTGAAAATTTTTATCAAATGAGTGTTACTCATGCTGTTGAAAGAAATCAAAGACGTGTTGATTTAGAACATAAATTAAAAACTGATGATGGTTCTGAAGAACGTAAAAATAGACAATTACAATCTTTGGGTCGTAAAGAATCTCAATTCTTAAGATTAAGAAGAACAAGATTATCTTTAGATGATTTTGAAACAGTTAAAGTTATTGGGAAAGGTGCTTTTGGTGAAGTTCGTCTTGTTCAAAAAAAAGATACTGGTAAAATTTATGCAATGAAAACTTTATTAAAATCTGAAATGTATAAAAAAGATCAATTAGCTCATGTTAAAGCTGAAAGAGATGTTTTAGCTGGAAGTGATTCTCCTTGGGTTGTTTCTTTATATTATTCTTTTCAAGATGCAGAATATTTATATTTAATTATGGAATTTTTACCAGGTGGTGATTTAATGACAATGTTAATTAGATGGCAAATTTTTACTGAAGATATTACAAGATTTTATATGGCTGAATGTGTTTTAGCTATTGAAGCTATTCATAAATTAGGTTTTATTCATAGAGATATTAAACCTGATAATATTTTAATTGATATTAGAGGTCATATTAAATTATCTGATTTTGGTTTATCAACTGGATTTCATAAAACTCATGATTCAAATTATTATAAAAATTTATTAGAAAAAGATGATGAAAATAAATTACAACAACCACAATTACAACAACCTGGTTCAAGAAATACAATGATGGTTGATGCTATTCATTTAACAATGTCAAATAGACAACAAATTCAAACTTGGAGAAAATCTAGAAGATTAATGGCTTATTCAACTGTTGGTACTCCTGATTATATTGCACCTGAAATTTTTATTCATCAAGGTTATGGTCAAGAATGTGATTGGTGGTCTTTAGGTACTATTATGTTTGAATGTTTAGTTGGTTGGCCACCATTTTGTTCTGAAACTCCTCAAGAAACTTATAGAAAAATTTTAAATTTTCAAGAAACTTTACAATTTCCTGATGATATACATTTAAGTCCAGAAGCTGAAAATTTAATTAGAAGATTATTAACTAATGCAGAACATAGATTAGGTCGTCATGGTGGTGCTGCAGAAATTAAAGCTCATCCTTTTTTTAGAGGTGTTGATTGGGAAACAATACGAAATGTTGATGCTCCATTTATTCCAAAATTAAAAAGTATTACAGATACAAGATTTTTCCCAACTGATGAATTAGAAAATGTTCCTGAAAATCCTGCATTAAAACAAGCTGAAAAACAAAGAGAAGCTAATAGAGGTCAAAATGGTGTTAATGGTGGTGATAGTAAAGAAGATTTACCATTCATTGGTTATACTTATTCAAGATTTGATTATTTGACTAGAAAGAATGCATTATAAAATTAAAAAAAATTTGAATTTTTTATATTAGCATGAATCATATGAATTTATTTTTTTTAAATCATTATTATTTTTTTTATATAGAGAGAAATTATTGAAAGCTTTTTTTATATTGATTTTTGAATTTTTATACAACCCTCATTTTCATTTTTAAAAGTAGATTTTACATTTTTATCAAGATGTCAAAGTTATTCTTCGGACCTGCGTCAAAATTCATGCATGATCTACATTCAAAATATAAAAAAAAAAATTCATCAAATCATCAGCTTAAAGTACATAAAGCATCATTAATAAAAATTATATCATTAAGCATCGTTGCACATCATATCTAATATAATATAGAAGAATAAAATAAATCAAAAAAAAAGAATATAGTCTTAGTCTAAAAGCAGTCTATTATGAATTAAAGGAGTTTGAAGCTTTAAAATCAACAAACATTAACCAAACCTTGAGGACTTACCAAATAAGTTTTTAAATATTTGTTTTTAACACAAGATTTGCTTTGATTTTGAACCTTGTTACATGTTGAATAAAGTGGAGGTTTTGTTGATCTAACTAAAAATGCACCTGCCCAAGATTCATCAGCAGGTAATAATTTTATGCAACGTAAAGCATCTTTTAAGAATTTACGTCTTGAAATAACTTTTGGTTCTGGGAACCAATGTTTTTCATAACTTGAACCAAATGAAAAATCAGTGTTAAATAGTTGATTTTCAGATTCTTCTTCATCTTCATCTTCTTCATCTTCTTCATCATCTTCTTCATCTGAATCATCATGAACTTCATCATCAATAGAATGAATTGAAGTTAAATCACCAGCATCTAAATTCTCTTGATCATTATCTAAATCATCTGAAGAATCTTGATTGATAATTATTTGGGTTGATTCCGAAGGTAAAGTTGCACTTCTAACTCTTGTATTACTTGCTATTGGTGGTGATGGTTTAGAAGGTGGAATAATAGGATGTAAAGAATTTTGTAAACAATTAACCTGAGCAAAACTTAAATTTCTAACTTCTTGTATGCTATCTATATCAGCCATTTGTAAATCTATGGAACAAGATCTTTTAAATATTCTTGAAATTTTAGATTTTAACACCCCACCAGAAACTTTGTTGTTATTATTATTATTATTATTAATATTATTATTATTAACAAATGAATTAATGTTGTTATTAGAACGATTTGATCTTGAAGAACCTAATTCTCTTCTAATCAATTCTGAATCTGAATAACTTCTATTTCTATTTGAACCAGAACCACCTCTATGTCTTCTACCTCTTCTTCTTGGAACTGTTCTATCACTTGGCATTAATCTTGAATCAATATCCAAACTAACGTTTATACCAATACTTAAATTATTAGCCCATTTTAACATATCATCAATTCCTGAAAAATGAATTAAAAATTGATCAGTTTCTAATCTTAATCTTAAACAATTATTTTTTTTTTTATATTCAACTGGAATACCAAATTTTGCAAATTGTA
Organism: Liangdongia dryadoides; assembly: GCA_030579655.1. Lineage (NCBI taxonomy): Eukaryota > Fungi > Ascomycota > Saccharomycetes > Phaffomycetales > Wickerhamomycetaceae > Liangdongia > Liangdongia dryadoides. The sequence continues at coordinate 17,147 of JAKTRJ010000135.1, read as the reverse complement.
AAGAATAAGATTTTAATAAATTTTTTTGTTTAAAATATAATTGTGGATTTTTTTTAATTTCATTTGAAATAAATTCATTTTCAATTTGATTAAAATCATAATATTTTTTTGTTTTTGATTTTTTAATCATTTTAGTTTTTAACAGTGGTAAATTATAATCTATTGAATAAAAATTTAATTGTGTAGAATTTAATTCCATAATACAATTTTTCCAATTTCTTGATGGAGATGGTTCATATGGAGATAACCATTCTAATTTTCTTAAAACTAAAGTAACATCTTCAATAGCTGGTGTATAAGTTGGTAATTCATGAGTTTCTAAAGGATCATAAATTGGGAATGAATGATTTGGAGATGGATTCACTGAAGCATAATTTGGAGGACAAGTTGGATGAGGATTTAAATATTGATATAAATGAACAATATCATCATTTTGTTCTTGTTGTTTAATTTCTTGTTGTAATTTTTGATCTAGTGTAGATAATAAATCATTTGAAGAAGTTAAACCCGCATTAGTTGGTCCAGACCATGATAAATTATCTGTTAAATCTATTAAATCTTTTTCTGAAGAAGCAATAAAAGAAGAAGAAGAACCAGTAGAAGTAGTTGCAGCGGCTCTACTTATTGACATTGCCATTTCTATTGATTTAAGTTTTTTATATTCAGAAGATTCAGTATTTGAGAGCATGGAATTTTGATATCTAATATAAGCAGGATCTGAATTTGATGTTGAAGGTGATAATTTATTGATAAGTGAGGAAGAAGAATAGTTATGATTTGATAATGAACAAGTTGGAGACATCAAAGGAGATATGACAGCTTTGATAGTATCAGTTGGTGAAATTTTGTAATTTGTTGTTGTACAAGTATTACTATTGTTGTTGTTTGCAAGAACAACGTTTTGGCGCTGTGTAAAGTTCATAAATTCAGTTAAAGGCAGTGTTAGTGTTGTTGTGTAAATCAAAAAGGAGACATGAAATATGATTTTTGATTTTGATTTGAACAGATAAAGAATTAAATTGTTGATGTGATTTGATATGAGTTGTTTTATCACAATAATTCAATCTTGTTCTTTATTTTAGTTGTTGATAAGAAATGGCAAAGTCTTGTTGTTTTATACAAATGACTTTTGTTATGTTTTTTTAGTTGTTTGATATGAATCGTGATCAGAGATTTTTTTCCCTTTCTTTGCCGGACCGTTTGAGCCTGTGGATTCTACCGCGTGAACTTTGGATTTAAAAAAAAGATTAAAAATGGTTAAAAAAAGGAAACAAAATGTTTAAATTACATATTTATAGAGCGGTTAAACTGATTATTATTATTATACAAATTTATATAAATATTGTAAATATTTATACAAAATATCTTTGTTTATTTCCTTTCTTCAAATCTAATTCTAGAATCCACACCGCGCATATATCAAATTTTTAGAGCAACTTTGAAACACACAATCATCATGCGTAATCTGTATAAAATATGTAATATGATGTACAAATTATGCAATCCTTCATGCATAAATAGCACCTCGGCTGCTGCGGGCCAAAACTCTAATATATCTATAGTTCAAGTTCAGTTCCGGATTGGGAAACAAGTGGAAAGAGAAAGAACATACTCCATAAAAGTTATACAAATGATCTTTTAATAACAAATGATACATTCTAGAAAGTTTAAACTGTACACTTAAAAGTTGGTGTCATGATGTTTATTGGTTCCTGAATACTTCAGTACTCCTGAAGTACTGGCCAATAATTTCTCACTAGTGTCACATCTAGACAGTATAACATAATCTAAATTATTTCTAAAATATCTCATATGCCAGTAATATAGAAAATCATCAGACAATTCACTACAAAACAAATAGAAAACTCCTCAAATCACGCACAAATAAAATAACTATCAATGTAGGAGTCGTGCATTTATCAATATGTGATAAGCACCAAAAGTTGTCATATTGCGTATAATTACATATCCTTTATTATATTTCCTAAAATAGTAAAAAAAAATGATTTAACCTTGTATTATAATAATTTTTTATAAACTTCAACATTACTTAAATCTTTTAATTCAAATTCATAATAATCATAACCTAAATTACGTATAAAATCTTCTTTTGTTGGTTTTATACCTTGTTGTAATTTATTTAATAAAACTAATCTAACAACACATTCTCTACCAACTTTTTCTCTATGTAATTTATCAATAGTTGTTTCTCGAAGACCACAATTAGTTTTACTAATATTCATTCCACTTTTTAAAAAATTAATAATATTTTGTTTTAAAATTTCATTATTTTTTTTAGCTCCTTCACAATTTAATAAACTTCTTTTTAATTCATAATCACTTCTATTAATTAAAATTTCAACAAGTTTATAAACTTTTTTTGAAACTTGTGCAGTTTTTAATTTTTGATGTTTAATTAATTCTAATTTTAATAATTCTTGAGCTTTTTTTAAACAATTATTAATTTTAATAATAATATTCCATTCTTCATCAGGGGTAATATTATTTTCATATAATTCAATAAAATTATTAAAATTATCAGATTGTGCAAGATATTTATCTGTTGTATTTAAATTAAATTCATTCCAAAAAATTTCTAAATTTTTAAAATCTTTAAAAAAATAACCTTGAATACATTGATTAATTAAATTTAATTCATTAACTTGTTCTTGTGATATGTTTAAATTAAATTCATCAAATTTTTGTGGATAAAATTGTATCAAAATTTTATTAGCTTCAATTAATTTATTATTTAATGGATTAAAAATTTGATGAAAATATTCAATTTGTAAATAATTTTCACATGTTTCATAAATAGCTTGCATAAATTTCCCACTTGAAATTATTGTATCAATAATAGTTTCTGGAATGATTTGTTCATTTACACTATAATCATTATCATCAGTTTCTTCATCACCAATTTTATTATCATTAGTAATTGATTCTGTAATTTCTTCTGAATTATTTAATCTTTTTAAAAATTCATTTAATTCATTTAATTGATAATTTAAAATTTCATCAATTAATTTAAAACTATCTTTAATGATTTGTTCAATTTGTATTTGTGTTAAATCATCATGTTCTTCAATATATTCAGTATTAATTAATAATAAATTATAATAAAATTCCCAATTAACTGTCATTTGATTCATAAATAAACTTAATACTTGTTCATGTCTTTGTTTAATATCATCTAATGAAATTCCTAAAATAAAACAATTATCAACATTTTTTAAACAACATGATGGAATATCATGATAATTTTCATAAACATGATATAATAATCTATTAGAATTATAATAAGCATCTAATAATCCAGAATCTTTATTAATAGCAATCAAATAATTCTCATACCCTTTTTGATAAAAACGTAATGATTTTGATAAATCACTTAATAACCAACGATCACCATTTTCTTCTTCTTCAACACCTAAATCTAAAAATTCAGTTGCTGTTGTTGGTTCAGGTTTTACATTTTTTAACTTTTTTGATAATTTAGCTGGAAGTTTTGGTGTTTCTAAAAATTGTTAATTAAATTCAATTTAAAAGATTTGTTAAATTGTACTTTTTGCCATGTTTTATTTCTATTTCTATTCAATTTTTTATTTCTTTAACTGGTTTTATTTTATAGAAAAAAATTTTGTCTCGGAACATCAAAACATCAACAATAATGCACCTCAAATTTTAATTCAAATTTTCAATTAATTCATCCAAACTTTTAATAGATTGCCATATGAACATTGTTCCATGATTCAAATTAACAACACTTCTTTTAATTTCAATATTAAGTCTTTTTTTACATTCAATTAAATTTTTTAATTTATCCCAAATTAATTTTTCAGTATTTAAATTAATAGTTGTAATATCATCAATACCAAAAAATAATAAAATTTCTTCACTAGATCTAAATTGTAATCTTAAACAATTTTTATTCACTTTAAATATTTTAATTTGTTCATGATTAACATTTGAAATAATTATACTAAAATTTGTTGGATTTAAAAGTTCTTGAAATGGTTTACCAAAAATTTTAAAATCTAATGGTTCAATACCAATTATATAACCAGGTACAACATAATTCATTCCATCTTCAAAATTTTGTGATTTAATTATTTTAGAAATTGCTTCAGGATCATTAATATTAACATTTTCATCTTGATCTGTATCTTCTTCAAAATCTTGTGTATTAATTTGATATGAAGGTATTTGTGTTTCTAATTGGAGTGAATTATTAAAATGAATTGTTTGAGATTGTTGTGGTATTTGAGTTGCTGTTTGAGATAAAAATTGTGATTGTGATTCTTTATTTCTTTGTGGCATTAATGGGTTAATATTTTGTTGATTTATTTTATCAAGTAGAGTTTTAATTTTATTTATTTCAACATTATTAACAATATTAATAGAAGAATCATCAATTTTTTTCAATAAAATTGAAATTTTTTCTCTTTGTATATCATCTAATTTTTTAATAATACCAACATCTTTATTTAAAATTTTAAATTGTTGTAAATTATAAACATAATCAATAGTACCATTAGCTACAGTAGAAATAACTTCAACAAGAACTATAACTCCATTTTCTAAAAATTCATTAATATTATTATATGATTTAATTAATTCATCAAAATTTTGTTTTAATTTTGGATTAATTATAGATTTTAAACTTTTTGAAGTAATATAAGGTTTAGTAAAATCAATTAATTCCATAGTATTATTAGTAACTTTATCTAATAACATTATTAATTTAATTTGAATTTCTGAAGATTCTCTATTATTTAAATGTAATTTTTGTACTTGTGCCAAATTAATCAATTGTTTTATAGTCATTTTGATGATTTGATATTGTTTATGGTTTATGTCAAACGCGTATAAATTTTTCCGTGATGTTTTCTTTTCAATAAAACATAAAAACAATAATTTAAGACAAAATGGGTGAAAAGTTTTTATCAATTAGTGAATTGAGGAGTGCACCACCAGATTATTTTGCAGAAATAACTTTTTTATTAGTTTCTGTTAAATTAGGTCAAATTAATAGATTTTATGTAACAGATTTTACATCAAATAAACTTATAAATAATATGTTTACAAGAGAAAATTTTGTTAGATCATTTGATGATAGAATTAATCCAGAAAAATTATTACAAATTAATGTTTATAATGAAAAATTACAAAATTTTTTAACTCAATATCAAACTCAAAGAAATGAAAAATTAGTTATTGGTGATTTTACAACTAATGTTTTAACAAAAGGTATATTTATTAATGCAAATGTTAAAATAAAAAAATTTAATAATTCATTAGAAGGTGTTTTATTTTGGCCTTTTAAAATCTTGGATAAAAAAGATGTTGATTTAAATAAACCAATTATTAATAATGTTTTACAAAATTTACCAAAAGATTATCTTAAAGATAATATTGAAAATTATTCAAAAACTATACCACAGGGGAAACTTTCAGAAGTTTTAAATATTCAAGGTTTTAATAATTATAATTATACTATTAATGGTTATAATAATAATGAAACTTATAAACTTTATTATAATAGTTCTGATACTGATAATATTGAAACACCAGCAAAAAATTTAAATCCAGGAATTAGTTCTTCACCAATTTTATCACTTTCTAAAAATAATAGAACTCCAATTAATACACCAAATTCTTCATCACAATTAAAATTTTCTTCATCAACTGCAGATTTACCAACTGATAATGAACATGAATTTGATTATAATTCTCCACAACCTAAAAAACAAAAAAAAAGAAAAGGACCACCTGCAATAGAATTAAATTCAATTGAACAAATTGATGGTAAAATTTATGAATTTGATGGAGTTATTGTTGATTTTCAACCATTATGGAATCAATTATGTATTAAATCAAATATTAATGAAAATCCAATATTAAATCCAATTACAATATTATTAGTTGATCATTTAAATAATGTTAAAACTTTTATACCAACAGAAGATGATATTATTAAAATTTCATTAATTACAAAAGATGAAATTTTTAAATTTTTAAATATGAATGAAATTGAAGAAATTTATATTAAACATGATAAAATTTATGAAAATTTAAATAAAATTTTAAATTCAAAAAAAAAAATAAAAATTAAATTATTTAGAAGAATGATAAAAATAAATAAATATGGTAATTTTTTATTAGGTTGGGGTGCAAAAAATTTAACATTAAATGAACTTTTGGAGTGTATATAATAATTTTTAATAATTTTTTAATATAATATTTATTAAAAATATATGGAATACTATAAAATGGAATACTATAAAATATAAGAAAACTCTTTTAATTGTATTTAATCAACGATTTTTTACTTAATATTTATTAATATAATATTTTTAAAAGTTCAATTAATGCAAAAATTGTTAGTTATTTGTTCAGCTTGAAAAGTTAAAATTTAAAAATTAATTATGCAATACTATGCGGTGATATGCATGGTTATGTATAATTACATACAAGTGAGAAATAAGAGTTTTATTTTTTTTAAAAATATTATTTTAGAATAAAACAAAATAAGTTTAAATATATATATTATATATATATTTAATTATAATATAATTGTATTTATTATATACAAACTTTTTGAAAGGCTTTTACATTGCATATAGATGAGATTTAAGTTGCATAATCATGCAGACAAACAATTACTAACAAAATTTGTTTTTGTCTGTCGTACTACAAAGATGAATTTTGTTTTATAAATTCAAAAAAATAACTTGGAATTTGAACAATTTTGAACCTTGTAAGGGCACTTATTACGAATTTCAAGTTAAAAAAGTATTATGATTGCTCCATTTTTACTAAAATTTAAAAGGATTGCTGTTCTTGGATGATGTTTACTTGCTAAGTTTCAAGTTTGTACCTTTTTATATATATTTGAAAACTTCTTGTAAATATTTCTTTTCTTTATTATTTTATATTCTGTATATTTATAATTAATCAACAATGCGTTGGCTTTATTCTTTAAGTTTATTTTTTTTACTTGGGGCCACTTTATTGATGTTCTTCAATATGTTATGTGGTGCCAGTAAAAATTCAAGTTTATTAAATCGTTTTTATTGGTTAGAAGCTGATACAAGTGATATTCCAAATGCTCCATCAACTACAAGATGGACAAGTTATCGTCATTGTGGGGTTAGAAATGGACATAATGTTGATTGTTCAAAAAGTTCTGCTGGTTATCCTGTTTCACCTGCTTTAAATTTTGGTTCATCTCAAGGTGCTCCAAAACGTTTACAAAAAAAAAGAGGTGTTGTTTATTATTTAACAAAAGTTGGTTGGGCATTTTTATTGATTGCTTTAGTTTGTACTTTGGCTTGTTTAATTCCATTAATTATTAGTTTTTTTAAATCAAAAAGTATTGGTGTTACTAGTGTTACTAATGGATTTACTACAACTGCTTTAATATTTAGTGCTTTAGCATGTTCTTTATTAACTGCTGGTTATGTTATGGCTCGTAATTCTTTTAAAAATAATGATAAACATGCAAAATTAGGTGTTAAACAATTTGCATTTTTATGGACTTCATTTGCTTGTTTAGCTTTAAGTTCTTTATTAAGTGGTGTTGGATGTTGTGGTAATTTATTTAATAAAAAGAAGGAACAAAGATATTCAACTAATTATGATTCTGATTCAAATGAAACTTATGGAAATAATTATAATACTGAAAAAGAAAGACAAAGAGGTGGATTCTTTAAATCTAAAAAACATCAAAATAAAAATGTTGATTATGAAACTGGTTTGATTCAAGACAATAATGCAACAGAAATGACTTCTAGAAGAGTTCCGGTCACTAATACTAATGTTGATAACGTTGGTACTACTGTTGATACTGGTAATATTGGAACTACGGGTTCTGGAACTGCAGGTTCTACTACTGCTATTGGTACTGGTGCTGCCCTTGGAGCTGGTGCTTATGGCGCTTCTCATCTAGGTTCTTCATCTACTGGTTCTGGTTCTGGTTCTGGTTCTATTCAAACTCCACAAAAGGCTAAAGTTGCAACTCCAACTGGTTTAGGTACTGAAACTATTCCAGAAACTGATTATGAAAATGCCGCTTATTCTAATGATAATTACAAACCAAAAACTACTGGTTATTCTTCAAAAACTGGTTCCACTCCAAATTACAGTTCAAATGTTGATGCTCCATCAACAATTCCTGGTACTGCTGCTTCTACTGGTGAATCTTATAATAAGAGTTTGAATCACCCAAACACTGGAATTTCCAACAAGAGTGTATCAAATGAAGATTATGCTTATGATTCTACTCCAATTAAAACCGATGCTTCAGGTTTAGGTGTTGGTTCTGGTAAAGGTTCAGGTGTTGGTTCTGGTAAAGGTTCAGGTGCCTTAGCTACTGGTTTAGGAGCTGGTGCTGTTGGTGGTGCTGTTGGTGGTAAACTTGGATCTGGTAAAACTAAAGGTTCAACTGTTAAACCAGTAGGTTATGAAACTGGTAATATTACTTCTGGTTCAACTGGTGCTGGTAACACTTCTGGTTACCCAAAAACAGCTGTTGGTACTACTGAACCAAGTTATAAAACAAACTACACTACTGATTCAGGTAAACATGGGATTACTGGTAAAGATAATGGTTATGGAGCTGCTGCAACTACTGGTGGTGTGAGCTCAACAGGTGGATCTGGCTATAATGATTATAATACTGGTGTAGGTTTAACTGATGAATCAGATTATGATAACAAGTATAAATCTTATGGTACTTCTGGTGCTGGAGTTTCATCCACTGGTGTACATCCTGGAACTACTAGAACTGGTTATGATACTGATGCTCATAAAGATACTTATGGTACTAGTAGAGATACTTATGGTTCTAGTAGAGATACTGATGTTCCTCGTTCTACTACCACTCCAGGTTATAATACAGAGCCTTTGTCTAGAAGTACTCAGCCTTTGTCTAGAAGTACTCAACCTGATGATGCCCCAGTTTCTCAAAATTATGGCACTGAAAGTTATGGTGATAAAGACTTAAGTTCTGGTTCTGGTACTACTCATCATAGAGGTATTATGGCTGCTGCTGCTGCTGCATTAGGAGGTACAGCTTTAGCTGCTGACTCTTCTAAGATTAAGCCAACTAAAAACTCAACTGATAATTTTGATCAAGGTGTTTCTTCAAAACAAACTAGAGGTACTGTTGATACAACTGACTACTCCAAGCCAATTGAAAACACAACTCATACCACTAATGATTATTCTAAACCAACTAAAGAAATATTTGATTCTACAAATACTGGTGTTAAATCCCAACAAACTAAAGATACTATTCCTCATTCTAAACCATCCAGATCTTCTTCTACAAGAGTGAATAAGAATCTAGATAATGTTGCTGCTGATTTTGGTAATGATCAATCTTCATACGCTGCAAGTTCAAGATACACTGATGATGTTACTAGCTCTAGATATGATGATGATGACTATGATTATAAATCTGAAGGTTTTGGTGGACGTTCCTCTTATGGTACAACAACACCAGGTACTACGGCAGATGCCACTACTGGTTTGAATACTGGTCGTGCTATTGCTGAAAAACCAAATTATGAATCTGAATATGGTTCTGGTTCTGCACCTCATTTAATTGGAAATACTGGTTCTTCTTTGTCTTCATCTGCTCCTCAAGGAGTTGGTGCTACATCCCGTCCAATTACTTCTGATTCTTCTTATCCAATCGGTACTAAAAAAACTTCCAAACCAGTAACTTCTTATCCATCTACTCCAGGTACTACTTCAACTTACCCATCTAAGTCTCATGTCTCACCTCCAGTCACTGATACTGCTAATAGTTCTCAAAAGTTATCTGGTTCTTCCTATCCATCTAATACTTCTACCGGTGTCACCAGTTCAATAGGTGAACAAACAAAGACTGGTACTAGTGATTCTTATTCCAAAGGTTTTGTTAATGATACACCACGTTCTACTACTACCAATGTTTCTCATCCTTCAGATACTACAACTGGAACAACAGGAGCCATTGGGGCAGGAGCCATTGGAGCTGGTAAGAAAACTTCTTCTCCAACTTCTGGTCAAAAGATTACCAAACTTGACAGCGGATTTGAAGATAATACAAAGTACGGAAAGTCTAATGTGTTGAAAGATCAAGATGGTAATGATGTAAAAGATGTCAAGTATGAAAATAAGAACACTGTTGGACCAATTGGTGAAAAAGCATCTGATGTTAAGAAGCGTAATGATGCTTTGAAAAAAAATAACCAATTGAATACCCATACCGATCGTTATGGTAACGTTTTCCAAAGTTATTCTAGTGGTGTTCCTGACGAATCTGCTAAAACTGCAGCAACTTCTGCAGCTACAGGTACTACTTTACCAAAGTCTTCAACTTCAACTGGTCAATATAATCGTGATATTTCATCACACCCAACTGGTTCTAAGACTACAGAGTATAAAACTCCAACTTCTACTAGTACACAATATAATACCCCATTGCAGAAAAAATTTGCTAATGACAAGAGTACTAATACAAACACTACAGGTTCTAATGTTGACTCTACTACTTCCAACATTAAAGACACTCAGTCTCCTACTGTTGAAAAAGACTATGGAACTGGTGATAAACAAGGAAGTTCTGAAAAACAAACTGGTTCAGCTGGATTCTTAGGTGGTTTATGGGGAAATAGAAGGGGTTCTACTACATCAAAAGATGACTCTAGTAAGAAACCATCATCCGGTGCAAATTTAGATTCTCCATATGATGATGAAGATGATGAAAAATATGCCATCCCAAGAACCAGTCCAAAAAAGATTTCTACTACTTCCCAACAAAAACATCAAGTTCAACCACAATTTGCTCCTGATAGAAATACTGATGATTTCACAAAGAAGGCTTCAGGTTCTGCTTTGGACCCACATGCCCAACATTCTGCTACTGAAGCTGCTCAAGCTGCTACTGGAACCAAAGAGTTTAATAGTCCTATTCAAAAAGAAAAAGATTACACTTCTTCAACCAAACCACTTTCCACTCCTATTAGTTCCTCTCAAACACCAAAGAGAACTAATGATTTAGGTTCCAAAAGTCAACCTACAAGCTCTTCTGTTCATGGTTCTAGAGGTTCAGGTATGGATCCAAAAGTTGGTTCAAGTTCTGTTCCAAGATCCAGTGTTGCTAAATCTACTCAATTGAATGAACCACCAACTATTAAAAAGGTTGGCACAAAACCACAAACTATTAAACAACATGGTATCAGTTCTAAAGATTATGCAGGTGATATAACAAGTAAAGGTAGCTTGGGAAGTTTGGATAAAGCTTCTGTTGATTATACAACTCCAACTGGAAGTCCTCGTGTTTCAGCTCCGGGTTCCACAAATTTGTCACCATCTTCTGAAACTTATGGTTCAAAATCATTAGGTGCTCCTTCCACTGGTTACGAAAACTCACCATCATCATTTACTTCTAAACCAACTACTAATGTTGTTGGTTCAAAAGATTATGGTTCTAAACCTTCTAGCTCTTTACCATCCTCTAATACCCATGAATCAAAGAAACCTACTTCCAATGATAGTAAGACAGCAACTGGAATAGCTGCTACTGCTCTGGGTGCTGTTGGTTTAGGTGGTGTTGGTTTAGCTGGTACGAAGTCTGCTAAAGAGCCATCTTCTGAAAAGTTTTATGATTCTAATTCACCTAATGATGGATCTAATCAGTATTCATCTTCAAATAAAACATATTTGGATACTTTTGGCTCTAGCAAAGCTAATACTGGTATTGAATCTACTGGTTCCACCTCAAATACTTATAAACCATCTTCTGAACAATATGTGTCTGAACCATATACAGACATTACCGGTACTGATTTAGGTTCTTTAGGTTCATATCCTTCTAATACTAGTTCTAAGGATGTTGAAATACCACATTCCACTCCTTCTAAAGAACCAGTTTCTAGTAATTATGGTTTCAAACAAACTAAACAACCTAGAGATAATGTTAGATCTAGTGATTTCACTGGTGCTGGTTCAACAGGTTATAGAGGTGAACCATCCGATGACCATGGTACTTATATTGATCCTACCACTTATAGTGGTTCCTCCAATATCCCAGCCTCTAGTGGTTACAGATCTGGTCAAATTTCAGAATCTACAAATATAACAGGTTCTGCATCAGATACTAACTTCAAAGATGCTTTGGATTATCCAAGATCTACATCTAAAAATATTGCTATTGGTAAAGTTGATTATGAAGAAGATGTCCCAGGTTCTTTCCCAGGTGCTCCACACAGTCCAACTGACTATTATCGTGTTCAACCAGTTTCAGCTTCAAGTAATTACACAACAACTTCTGGTAGTGAAAAGTTGGATACTGTTACTAGTTCAAATACTTCAAGACCAAGAAGCAATAGTACTAGTCAAATCAAGCAACATATTCCAGGTGCTGATGAAATAGATCCAAACAATCCAGATCACCCAGATCACCCAGACCATCAATTAACACTTTTGGAAAAGGTTGTGCTAACAGCAAAGACTTTACTTCCTGATCAAACAGAAGAAAAATAGTAAAAAAAATCTTTTTGTTGAATTTTTGTATACTTAATATTTTAATTTTTATTTCTTTTAAAAATAAACAAGGTAGTTATTGTAGATTTCTATAATGTTCTAGATATTGAAACGATTATGCAAGACTGAAGCGGAATCAACAAAATGAAAACAATTAACATCAAAAAATAAAAACAAGGATTATGTAAGAAATGGAACAGAACAGTGTATTGTTTGTTACCTGTTTTAATTCTAAATACTTGAGAGCACAAAAAAACTTTGCTACTTTCTGACTTCAAAAGAGATATTGCCTGTAGCATTCATACACCAACAGAAGTTGATATATCTAGAAGATTATTACCAGAAAAGACCATTTATTTTTCAAATTAAAGAAAGACTTGGTTCAAAAGTTACTGCACAGTTATTATACCTAGATCAATATCTATATTAAATTTCCAAGAAGTGGCATTACTGCATCATCATGCATGAGTAACAATCAGCAGCAATAAAGTGTGTTCCTACCATTACATAATCATAAAAAAAAGAAGTCAATTCTGCAGAAAATTTAGTCAACAAACAATCCGATATAGTGTAACGGCTAGCACGGTTCGCTTTCACCGAGCAGACCGGGGTTCGACTCCCCGTATCGGAACGTTTTTATTTTTTTCAAAATCCTCTCGAATAATTCTTTTTTTTATAAGGCGTGTATTAAATATTGTTATTTAAATTTAAATGTTTAACCAAAAGGGATAATTCTATAGGTAATTTTATCAATAAAATGGGTTGAAAAAATTCGGTCTATATGCAGTCACGTGATATTACAACATGTGAGGCAAGTCAATGTTGGTTTTTTTAGCTACACAGAAGCCGTTATAGTATAGTGGTTAGTACAGGTCGTTGTGGCCGACCAGACCCAGGTTCGATTCCAGGTAACGGCATTCTTTTTTGTTTAATATTTTTTTGGATTAACAACTACACATTTTTAAAATGTAAAATCATGATGTCTATTATGTGTTAAATTTTTGAATTTTTATATATAGATGCAATTTCTTCTAACTAATTATCATAACTGTCTTTCTTTTTTTCCTGATCCTTTTTAAAACTTGTTTTTTGTTTCGAATGGTTTTCAACAAATTCTTCCCAAATACGTATCTGTTCTTCTGCTCCTTTATTTTGTTGTGCTGCTATTTCATTATAGTACTCTTGAGATTCAGCGAGTAATTTGGACCACTGTTTACTCAACTCAGATATAATATAAGCTGGATTTTTTTCTGGATTTTGTTTTTGTAGAATTGGAAAAGACTCTCTTATAAAAATATTAACTCCACAAAGTAATTGTTTTGGTTTCATTTTTAAATACTCTTCTTTTAATTTTTTTGATTTGGCACAATATGGTGCCTTTTCATCATCTGTTAATTTTTTCCATTCTGCAGAAGATTGTACCATTGGTGTTTTGAATTGGGATGGATTGAATTGATTATTCTTGAAATAATCTGAAGTAAATAAACCAAATGCATTTGGTGGAAAATATGTACCTAAATGTGAATGTTAGTTTTGAAAACTTATAACAATTTAATGTGAAACATACGTTTATAATAGGGTTTACCAGTTAGTTGGGACAACTTTTTATCACGCATAATTAAATGTTTTTTGATAATTTTATTCTCCTTCTTTAAAGCTTCAGATTCATCAAAAAACGGTTGTTTTTCAGATCTTGATAATTCTTTCCATTTCTTTGCAGCAATTGCAATTGGACTTTCATATTTCAAATCAACCTTGTTTTCTTTAAAATATTTCCTTGTAAATAATTTAAATGGTGACAATTGTGGGTTTAACTTATCTAAATAATAGTTAGAAATGGTTTGATCTACATAATGCAGTATTTAAAAAACAAAATACTTACAAAGTGGATCAACTTTTATGTTTTTGAAATAGACTGAACGTGATTCTTTTTGTCTTTTAGCCTCAGCATGATATATATTTTTCTGTTTAATTGGTAAATCTAACCATGCATTAATAGTAGCTTGTCTAACCTCATGTGTTTTAATATCGGGATGTTTGTGAAGATAATCCTTCACAAACATTGTAAAGGCATTTGAAGTATGATTGGAAACTAAATATGAGTTAATATGAAGTGAATCTTTTTATTTGAAAATAGAATACTGACCACTAATATCTTTAAATTCCTGCCGTAAACTTTCAGCCTTTTCATTATAAACAGTTCTTTCTAAATTACTTAATTCATTCCATTTTTGATGGACAAATGCTAAAGGTGATTGTTTCCCATTATGTTTATATATATTGTTTTTGAAATATGATTTAGTGAATAACATAAACCCTGTAACTTTTTGATTTGCTAAACTATGTGTTAAAACAATGACTAAACAAGATCTTAGCATTATATATAAAGCACTCACCTTGAATTGATGTTGGTGTATCAATAGGTTTTAAAGAATTTTGTCTGCCTTTTAGTTTAAAACCTTTTGGTTTAACTCTAACAAGATAATCACGAAACGTCTCAAGAGCATTTCTAGTAGATGGCATTGGTAAACAATGAAACGGTTTATGTTTCAACTAGGACCCAGAATAAAAAAAAACTTAACACCTAGTGGAACTAGTGTCAGAATATTTTTAGATGTTAATTTATTATTTCTTTATTTATTTTACTTTACTTTACAAAATACCAAATGTTCGATATAGTTGATGTTCCCAGGTCACGTGAATGTCAGATGATATAGTTTTGCTTTATTCATTTGAAAAATTATTGAGTCACGTGAAATGACTTCGTGGCCAAGCTGGTTAAGGCGTGCGACTGTTAATCGCAAGATCGAGAGTTCAATCCTCTCCGAGGTCGTTTTCTTTTTTACCTTTTTAAAATGGTTTGAAATTTATTAAAATTAAAAGAGAAGTCAATTTCTACAATACAAAATAGCTATATCATTTCTTATCATCATAACACATTATACATTATTTATGGACGTAGTAGATTTAATAAATCAGTAGCTGGAGTACCATACTGTGCTTGTTGGACTTGTGGCTGTGGTTGTTGGAAAGCTGGAGCACTTGTTGCTTCAGCCTTATCTTTTTTACCATGCAAAATGTTTAAAATATCATTACTAGCTTGAGTTGATGATGCAGATTGTGGTGGTGGTGATGATGGAGTATTGACAAATTGTTGTGGTTGTGATTGTGATTGAAGTTGTTGAACAGGAAAACCAGATTGAGTTTGTTGTTGAACTGGTTTTTTATGTAACAAGTTCAATAAATCATTAGATGCAGAGCTTGTTGATGTTTGAATTGAAATAGATTCAACTTGTGGCGAAAGTGGTTTGTTGTGTAAAATGGACAAGATTTCATTAGAAGCCACTGAGGAACTTGTAGCAGATGGGACTTGTGATTGTTGTGGAAATGGATTTGAAGCCTGGACAGGTGATTTGACAAATTGTGAAGTTTGTTGAATAGGTTGAGAAGCTTGTTGAGGCTGTGGTGACGCAGACTTTCTCAATAAATCAAGCAATGGATTAGAACCTTTTGATACTTCAGGTGGTGGACTGGAAATTTGCAAGTTTTGGTTGAAATTTTCAGTCAATTGACCAATAGGAGTGACATAGTTTGTATTTGAATTAATTGAAGAAGTTTCATTAGAAGCATTGGCCTTTTGTGAGCCTGAACCATGAAGTATAGACAACAACTCATTAGATGCGACCGAATTTGGTTGTGGAGTTGTTTCTTGAGAAATTGGCACAGGTGTTTTTACATCATATTCTTCAGTTTCTTGTCTGGCTTCTTCTAATTTTCTTTCTTGTTCTTCAAATTCTTCTTCTTCTTGTTCTAATTCAGATTCATTTACAGAATCTTCAACTTCAGAATCCTCTCCTTCAGAATCAGAGAATTGAATGGTAGAAGTACCACTTTGGTTAGCAATATCTTCGTTATCATTTTCATTATTATCTTCATTATCATTATCATTATCTTCTAATTGATTTTCTTCTACTTCTTGAGCTGGTTCCTCTTTTTCAGTGTCATTCTTGTTTTCTAACAAATCATCCAAGCTTTCACCTCTTTTCAATAGTTTAAATTTCTTTGGAGGAGTAGTACTTGGAACTTCTGGAACAGGGATTGGTGACGCAATAACAGGTTCAACAGGTTTTTGTAAAATTAATTCATCAAGTTGTTGATCCGAAGGTTCATCTGGGATAGGTTTATTAAACTCATCTTCATCAGATTTATACTCTTCGTCAATTGTGAACTCTGAAGCTTCAATTTCACCTTCTTCCAAATCATCCTGGTCAAAAGTAGACTTCACAGATGCATATTCTTCATCGGTGAAGTCTTCAAATAATTCTGCATCATCTTCATTTTCTTGTTTCGATTTTTTGATTAATTCCAGTAATTCTTTACTTGGAGGTGGAGCATTTGGAGAATCTTCAAATTCATCTTCATCAAAATCATCTTCGTCATCAAAATTGTCAACAACATTACCAACATGTTGAACTTTTTGTGGTGGTTCAGCTTTGACTTCGAAATCATCCAAGTTTTCATGTCTTTTCAAAATCTTGAACTTTGGTTTAGCAGCTTGTTGTTGTTGTTGTTGTTGTTGTTGTTGTTGTTGTTGTTGTTGTTGTTGTTGT
>JAKTRJ010000134.1:0-20571 GCA_030579655.1 Liangdongia dryadoides | reverse complement strand
GCACTTTCTGCAACAATTTCATTGTCTAAAATTGCAGCTTCAATTTCAGCAGTGGATAATCTATGACCAGAAACATTAACAACATCATCAACTCTACCCAAGATCCAATAAAATCCATCTGCATCTCTTGCAGCACCATCACCACTAAAGAAATAACTTGGGTATGGTTTTAAATAAGTATCTAAGAATCGATCATAATTATTCCAAATTGTTCTTGCAATTGAAGGCCATGGAGATCTAATAGCTAAAATACCTTCAACATTTGGACCTTTTAATTCTTCACCAGTAGTTGGATCTAAAATTGCTGGATCAACACCAAAAAATGGTAAAGAAGCAGAACCTGGTTTTAATGGAGTAACACCAGTAATACCTGAAATTAATTGAGAACCAGATTCAGTCATCCACCAAGTATCTAAAATTGGAATTTCACTTTTACCAATTTTTTCAAAATACCATTCCCAAACTTCAGCAGCAATTGGTTCACCAACAGAACCTAAAGATCTTAAAGAAGTTAAATCAAATCCTTCAATATAAGAATCACCAGCTCTTTTTAATAATCTTAAAGCAGTTGGAGCAACATAAAATTGAGTAACTTTATATGTATCAACAATTTCCCAATAACGAGAATAAGATGGATAAGCAGGAGTTCCTTCAAACACAACAGTTGTAGCACCATTTAACAATGGACCATAAACAACATAAGTATGACCAGTAATCCAACCAATATCACCAGCAGTGAAAAAAATATCTTCAGGATGAACATCAAAAACATACTTTAATGTTATTAAAGCACTTAATAGATAACCAGCAGTATGATGTTGAATACCTTTTGGAGAACCAGTAGAACCAGAAGTATACAATAAGAATAATGGATCTTCAGAATTAACTGGAACAGGTGGGAAATATGGACCATATTTCTTAACTTCATCATGCCACCATAAATCTCTTTTTGAATCAAATGGGACTTGATTACCAGTTCTTTTAAAAACTAAAACATTTTTAACTTGAGGACATGATTTTAAAGCTTCATCAACAATTTTTTTTGTTTCAATAATTTTAGAACCTCTTTTAGATTCATCTGCAGTAATAACAATTTTTGAATTTGCATCATTAATACGATCTCTTAAAGAAGCAGAACTAAAACCAGCAAAAACAACAGAATGTAAAGCACCAATACGAGTAATAGCTAATAAAGTTATAATTGCTTCAGGAATCATTGGTAAATAAACAGCAACAGTATCACCTTTTCTAACACCTAAATTATGTAAAATAGCTGCAACTTTTGAAACTTGTTCTAATAATTCACCATAAGTAACAGTTCTACCTTCATTTGGTTCATCAGCTTCATAAATAATAGCAACTTTATCAGGGTTTTTAAAAGCATGTCTATCAACACAGTTATAAGAAGCATTCAATTGACCATTTAAAAACCAAGAAGGTGCATCATTATTAACAAACCCAGTAGGTTTATTTGGCCATCTAGCTTTATCAAAAGGTCTAAACCAATCCAAATTTTCTTTAGCTAATTTTCCAAAAAATTCATCAGGTTTTTCAATGGATTCATTATACATTTCATAGTATTGATCCAAAGATTTGATATGAGGATCTCTTGGTTTCTTTCTGTTATTTTTTGGAGGAGGAATTGCTTTAATGTCCATTAAATGGGCATTTTCAAGTGTTTTAGTTGGCATTTTTAAATATAATAGTTAATAGTTAATATTTGATATAATTGATAAATACATTTTAAAGGGTTCTTTTAATGAGATTTTATAGTTGAAGGTTAAGTTTATTGGAGTAACTTCCCCCACAGATTTATAGATGATCAATTTAATTTAGATTTACCATTAAAACGAAAACAATATGATGACTTGTTGATTGTTTAGTTATTGTGTTGTTGGTATGACCAAAAAGTCAGTTTGTTGATATTTTATAAAACTTGGCTATTGTTCTTCTCCACATTGATTGTGTACCCCTCACTTTTGATTTATTTGTGACTTATATTGATTGGTAAGCAATTAGTTAATAATGATTAGGTAATCATAAAATGGTCATGTGATTGATGAATAATATATTACATAATCATTAAAGACCACATCCCAACACCGAAATTCTTTTTTTAGAATTTTTAAAACATCAACAAATTTGATTTCAAACTGATACTGACACCTTCATTCTTTTGTTAAACCTCAATATTAAAATTGAATTTGACATTTAACAAATCACATATCAAACTAACACAAAATAACTTTTGATCTTATTTGCTTTTCATAATCATTAAGACTCTGCTTAGCTAAAGATCATTAACATTTCCTTTTCATATACGCGTTTTTTTTCTTTTTAAATAACCAGTTTACTTATATGTTAATTTAAGTGAGAAAAAAACAACAACAAACAACAAAACATTTTCAATACATCACAAGATCCAAAATGAGGTTCTTTTATTTACTATTCTTTCTTATCAACACTATACTCTGTGAAAAATACATCAAAACAGATTCTTTGTTGACGTGTATGGAAAATTCACAATTCACAGCCTCTTACTTAGATGCAAAGTTTTTCCCTTCAAATAACACTGTTGTCTTTGATGTTAATGCACTAACTACAATCTCTGCTGATGAAGTTGTTCTTGAAGTTTCTTTGATTGCTTATGGTATTAATGTTCTACATAGAAATTTGGATCTATGTTCTTTAAATTTGAAACAACTTTGTCCTCTTTTAACTGGTAGAATTGAAGTTGATTCAAATTATCAAGTTTCTAGTTCAATTACAAAAGATATTCCAGCAATAGCTTATACCATTCCAGATTTAGATGCTAGAGTTAGAGTTATTGCTTATAACATGAATGATACCAATAAACCTTTAGCTTGTGTTGAAGCAATCTTATCAAATGGTAAAACTGTTCAAACTCGTTATGCTGCTTGGCCAATTGCTGCAATCTCTGGTGCTGGTTTAATCACTTCTGGTATTGTTTCTATTATTGGTCATTCTAATACTGCTGCTCATATTGCTTCAAATTCAATTTCTTTATTCGTTTATTTCCAAAATTTAGCAATCACTGCTATGATGGCTGTTGAAAGAGTTCCTCCAATTGCTGCTGCTTGGACTCAAAATTTCCAATGGTCTATGGGTATCATTAGTGTTGGATTTATGCAAAATGCAATTAGATGGTATGTTCAAGCTACTGGTGGTGATTCAACAGTTGTTTTAAAAAATAAAGATGCTTTAAGTATTTCTGTTCAAAAAAAATTTAAAAGATTTTTACAACAAGGTACTGATTATGTTGTTAATGGATTATCAAAAAGAGCTGATTTTAATTTTAAAGATAATTTAGATCAAAATATTTATACAACTGATGAATCTGATTCTGATGCAATTATTTCTAAAATTTTGGTTTTAAGAGGTATTCAAAGAGTTGCTTATTTAGCTAATATTGAATTATCAAATTTCTTTTTAACTGGTGTTGTTTTCTTTTTATTTTTCTTAGTTGTTTTGGTTTTATTTATGATGTTCTTTAAAGCTTTTATTGAATTATTAATTAGAACTGGTTCTTTGAAAAAACATAAATTTACTGAATATAGAAATAATTGGGGTACAATTATTAAAGGTACTTTATATAGATTAGCTTTAATTGCTGTTCCACAATTATCTTTATTATGTTTATGGGAATTTACTGAACATGATTCTGCTGCTGTTGTTATTGTTGCAGTTTTCATTCTTGCCATTGTTATTGGATTATTATTATATGGTGCCATTAGAGTCATTATTGTTGGAAGAAAATCTTCAAGAATGTACAAGACACCAGCTTATATGTTATTTGGTAATAGTAAATTTTTGAATAGATTTGGGTTCTTATACGTTCAATTCCAAGCTGAATATTATTGGTGGTTAGTTCCTTTATTAGCTTATACTTTATTACGTTCAATTTTTGTTGGTTTAATTCAAACTCAAGGGAAAGCTCAAGCTTTATGTATTTTTATCATTGAAGTTATTTATTTCGTTTGTTTATGTTGGAAAAGACCATATATGGATAAAAGAACTAATGCATTTAACATTGTTATTCATTTAGTTACTTTATTTAATTCCATTATGTTTTTATTATTTTCCAATTTATTTCATCAACCAGCTGTTGTTTCTTCTGTTTGTGCTGTTGTTTTATTTATCGTTAATGCAGTTTTTGCCTTATTTTTATTAATTTTTACCATTGTTACTTGTTCAATGTCTTTATTATCAAAGAATCCAGATACAAAATATCAACCAATGAAAGATGATCGTGTTTCTTTTATTCCAAGAACAACAGAAATGGAAAAATCAAATAAAAAAGATACTGAATTAATGGCTTTAGGAGAAACTGTAATGTCTGGTCAACAACCATTACCTCAAACTGCTCAAGATTCAGAATCTGATTCAGAATTTGGTGGGAAATTCCCTTCATCATCAAGATTACCAAATAATGGTGGTGGTGCTGTTAGAACAAGAACAGATTCTTTAACTAGTTATGGTCAAGGTTTAGAACCTTCAAGTGCTGTTTTAGGTACCACTAATTTAACTAAACCTGGTGTTTCATTTACTGATACTTCATATAGAGGTAATTCAAGTCAAATGAGATTAAATGATAATAATGATTCACATGAATATTTGAATGATCCATATGCAAATCCTTATTCTCAAGCTAGACAGAATAACAATAACCCATATGGTGGTTCTAGTCGTACATTGTTATGATAAATCTGTTTGTTTTTAATTTTATTGGACTTATTTTTATTGATGTTTTTGTCGTTTTTTATTATATAAATACCATTGTTTTAGTTCTACTGTTTATTATTACTACTTTTTTTTTATTCGAATAAACTTGCATTTAAATTAATTGTAAATATAATTCAACTATAATAATTAAACCAATATAATTGATCACAAAAAGCTTTTTCCTTTGCATATTTAACAGCTTCATCTTTTGGATCACCTCTACATGCAAATCCATGAACAACACCACTAAATAAATCAATTTGATAACGAGCACCAATTTCTTTTAATTTAGTTTCAGTTTCAATTCTTAATTCTTGTGGGAAAATTGAATCAGTTTCTGCTGCTGAAATCAACAATGGTTTTTTAATAGCCCCAACTTCTTCAATTGTAACAAGTGATGGATGTGCAACTGCACCTGTTGTAACAATAGTATTTTCAGTTAATTGTTGAATAACATATTTAGCACCAAAACAATAACCAATTAAACCAACAAATTTTGGATCAATATCTTTTTCCAATCCATTTAAAAATTTATCAATAATTGGTTTAGTAATTTCTGAAGTATGATTTGGTAACCAAATACTTAAATCATCACCTGGAGTAACTGCATCACCTTTTAAAATATCAGGAACTAAAACATAATAACCACCTTGTTTAGCAAAATTATCAGCAATCAATTGAATGTTATTATATTTATGACCAAAAATATCAGTGATAATGACTAAAACTTTTGAACTTTTTGTACCTGAAACATAAGTTTCAACACCGTACAAATCATCAACAAGTTTACCAATAGGGGTACCTTCTAAAAAAAAAGTGTTATAATTTATTGCGAAATATGCTCACAAACAACTCACCATGTAAAGTAGTCTTTGTGCAACAAGCACCAGGAGGATTAGAAGCCATTATGTTGTTCTTTCTTTTTTGAATAATTGTGTTTATTTGATGGATTTAAGGGGATTAATGGGATTTTTTATATCAAATATTCAATTTAACTTAAATCCGTATCTACCAAACAACTAAATAAAACTATCAAGATAAATAGAAAAGTTTGGAAGTATTAAACTGAGAAAAATAACGGATTAAATTATTAGTAATTGATAATATTTAATCCATTTGTTTTTTTTGTAATTTCCATCATTTCTAGTAATTCTGTTTTTTTTTTATTAGTAATTACTACAATACTATCAGAATTACATCTCTTTACATATTAAATATCTAGCAAATATTAATTCATCAATTACTATCATTAATACCACAAAAATTTTGATCACCATAGATTGAATGATGGAAAACATTATACCAAGTAATTGGAACACATTCAACCGTTTTAGATTCAGAATTTGCATCAGGTAAAGTATTATTTTCATTTTTTGGAATTGAAGGACTTGTTTTAATTTTATTAGACTTGATTTGTGAATCATTCTCTTTTAAATCCCCTTTAGATTTAATTGGAGTTACTTCTTGTTTATCAAATTTTTTAAACTTCCCATTTAAATTTTCATCATCATTTTTTTTCTCTTCTTTAAATTTCTTCTTTCCTGTAATTTTTCCTTTACTTTTAGTCTTTATCTTGGTATTGTATAATTTATCATTAAAATTTTTTTTCTTTGATTTTTCTTCGGTTAAATTATTATTATTATTATCATCATCATTATCATCATTAACTAATTTAGAAACAACACGTGAATTATTATCCACAGATGATTCCCTAATTTTCTTTTTTTGATTCTTTAATTTCAATCTATTTTCAAGTTTTTCCTTTATCTCATCAATTGCTTGATCAGTATATACATTATTATCTCTTTTAGTTAAACCAATTTTTCTTAAACCTTTTGAATTTAAAACTTGTGAATAACTTTTAGTTCTTGGACTATAAGTATCTGAATTTGTCAATGTATTTTCATCAGAATCTTTAATAATAGAAATTGGTAATAATAATTCAGGAAATTTATCACCATCTCCATTTTCACTTACTCTATTTGAAGATTTTCTAAACATTAACCCATTTATATCACGTTTAGATTTATTAAAATTAAATTCTCTTTTTTTTTTACCATCATTATCATTTTTGTGCAACAAATCATTATAAGCTGGGAATAAAGATAATGAACTTAAATCATCTTTAATTTTAATACAATAACTTTGATCTCTTTGACCAATGTTTAAAGTACAAAAAACAGAATGAAGTAATTGTAAATGATTAATTTCTTCAATCCAAGTTTTAGCAAAAATGTCAAAAAATGATGCAAAATGATTTGAACCTAAATATGGTTTAAGTTTTAATAATGGAGTATTAAATTCTTTAGCTTCAAATACATCATTTCCAATTCTAAACATAAATACAATAAATTGACTATGTTCTTTTAAAGATTGTTTAAACAAAGGTAATTTGTTTTTAGAAGCCATGATTACACCTTCATGCATATCATTAATGTTAAAGTTTTCTGGAATTGGTAAAACCATATAATAATCAATTAAAGAAACAAATTCTGGTAATTTAAATGGAATAGAATTATCAATAAATTTAGCATAATCAACTCTAGTTTTTTGTTTTGGAAGGTTTAATGGTTCTGAAGTATTAAACAAAAAAAATGGAATGGTCTTTTCTGGAATCAAAATCTCTAATTTAGAATCAAATGCTTTATTCTCTAATTTAAATTTTTTCCCATGTTTAATAATATCTCTAAACCCTAAACTATTCAAAACTTTTTCATTAATCAATTCTCTTGGGATAAGTAAAACACATTCATCAGCACCATCAATCTCAGCACCAAAATGGAAAGAATTTTCATTATCATTATTAGGGTCATTATGATTGTTCATTATCACTTGTTGATTATTACTACCACCAGACACATCTTCATTAATCATAACAGATTTCAATTCTTTGTTGAACAAAGCATAAGAATCAGCAGTTGATTCTGAAGAAGTTTGTGCATGTAATAATTGAGCATCTTCATGAGGAATTGGGATCCTTGCACAATTAATACTTTGTATTAAAGAGAAAATGATCACTAGCGTTCTTAATAGCATCTTTAATCCTCAATCTCCTTTTCTTCTAGGAGATGTTGGTATACATGGCAACTTGGACTCCCGTTAGTTATTGGATACAGAATTGGTTCTTAACATGTTTGGTTTTGTGGATATTGGTACAAAACAATGGATCTAAATATAGAGGAATTGGCAACTAGAAAGGCAAAAAAAAATTGGTAATTAACTGAAAATTCAACAGATAATTTTAAAAACAATATCACTTTACTTTCTATTGATCTTTAGAACTCTAATGTTTCATTTAATACTTTCAATAGTTATATGTTATATAATAATGTACTGACTTCCGGTCAAAACCACCACACGAATTCCGAGGATATTTTTTCAGTAAACAGTTTTCAGTAAAACACACGAGAGAGAAGAAATATTAACCAAAAATCTCAACTGGAATATCCACTTAAGATACAATGTTGAGAGGTGTTATTAAACCAGCTGCTAGAGTAGCTGTTTTACCAATTGGTAGAACAACTGCTTTGAATGGTAGTGTCAGAAAGATAAGTTCCGAACAAAAGGATACTCAAAATGAATCAACAACACATTTTGGTTCAAAGACAGTTTTAGCTAGTGAAAAGGAAAAATTAGTTGGTCAAGTTTTTTCATCTGTTGCTTCCAATTATGATATCATGAATGATGTTATGAGTGTTGGTATTCATAGATTATGGAAAGATCATTTCATTAGAAAATTGGATGCTGGTGCTAGACCAGGTGGTCGTCCTTTAGATTTCATTGATGTTGCTGGTGGTTCTGGTGATATTGCATTTGGATTGTTAGATCATGCTAAGGCTCGTTTTAATGATACCAAGTCCACTATGACTATTGTTGATATTAATCCCGATATGCTTCGTGAAGGTGAAAAAAGAATTTTAGATACACCATATAAAAGTGATCCAAGAGTTTCATTTTTAGTACAAAATGGTGAAACTTTGGATAAGATTGAAAGTGATAGTAAAGATGTTTATACTGTTTCTTTTGGTATAAGAAATTTTACTAATATTCAAGCTGGTTTAAACACTGCTTATAGAGTTTTAAGACCTGGTGGTATTATTGGTATTTTAGAATTTTCTAAAGTTGAAAATCCAGCACTTGATTTAATGTATCAAAATTGGTCTAAAGTATTACCAATTTTTGGTCAAGCAATTGCTAATGATTATGATTCTTATCAATATTTGGTTGAATCTATTCAAAAATTCCCAAAACAAGAAGAATTTAAATCTATGATTCAACAAGCTGGGTTTTATGTTCCAGAACCAGGTTATGAAAATTTGACTTTTGGTGTTGCAGCTATTCATATTGGTATTAAATTGTAATTAATTTTAAAAAAGAAATAAAAATGAGTTGTGTATATATTTTCATTAAAATTTAAGATTATAAGATTAACCGTATGTGAATTCTAAACTGTTTAAAGTATTTTTTCGAGTTTTAATGTAATTTTATAAACTTTTTGTGATGATGCATCAAGTTTAATTTTCATGAAAATTAAATCAAAAACAAATTAAAACTATACGAACCTAAATATTAAAACAACAATATTAAACAAACATTAGAAATTATAGAATAAACATACAAAGATGTCAGATATATTTAATGAAAAATTATCCATAATTTTAAAAATTCTTAAATCTTCACCTGGTTCAATTACAATTCAAAATATTCAACGGCTTTCAAATATTTATAAATTTGAAACATTTATTGAAGATATTGATTCAACAACAAAAAGACTTAGTATTGCTGGTAAAATATTAGTTATTGATATTGATTTTATTGAAATTCCATCAAAATCTAAATTACAAACAAGATTTGAATTAAAAGAAGTTAAATTAATATTAGCAAATAATAATAATAATTTTAAATATTTTAATAGTATTAATGGAACTAATATTTTACAAAATAGTTTGAGTGGGTATACAAATTTATCTAAATTTGATTTAGATTTAGGTCAATTATCTTTACTTGATCAATATACTCAAGATGAATTTGATTTATTTGATTATTATATTAAAATTTTTGAATGTTGTTCTGAATATGGGTTTAGGAACGTTATATTAAATGATAATGATGAATTTGCTATTGTTCTTGATAATCAATTTAAAATAACATTAGAATATGATGATAGATTAACATTAATTAATTGGTGTTTTAATAAAGATGGAATTGATGGTAATAAATGGGAAAATAAACAAATTAAAGTTGATGACATTGGTATTAAGATTATTATTCTTGAAGATTACATTGCAATTCCAAAGAGTCTTTTATCAGAAAATGATTTAATTGTTTCTGATGGGTATAAAAAATTAAATATTTTTCATAGTGAAGATATTTATTTAACTAAAGATTCTAAATTTAAAATTCAAGGGTTTGAAATATTTGATAGTGAATTAATTAGTATTAAAGGATTTATTGGTGGTGAATTACCAAAAATTTTAAAAGTTTTAGGAAATTTAAAACAATTTGCTTTATTATCTAAATTTATTAATGAATTTAAAAAAACAAAATTAACAAAACAAGATAAATTTGCAAATCTTGAAAATGATGAAGAAATTAGACTGACAGATTTTATTGATCAAGTTGGTAATGAAATGGATGTTGATAGTAATTTTATAACGTTTACATTAAAACAAGATGGTGTTGAAATTAAAAGTAATGAAGAAAAATATAACAAGACTATTTCTTTTGGTGAAGAATTCGAAGAGAAGATTAAGGCGCTTGAGGAACTGTTTAGTGATTTATAATATTTGTAAAAATATAATTAATAGTTGTTTTGTAGAAAAACATGAAAAGGGTCCTTTAAAACTATTGTGAAAAGTGTTGAAGAATTTTCTGAATATTACTAAGCTATTACCTCATTTTGTTCAAACACAAAAGGCGGTACACACCACACAATGAGAGGATAACCCGACCCCTATTATCACATGAAGTAAAAAAAAATCTATTTTTAGGTTTTATAAAAGAACTAAAAGTGCCTATGCAAATATCTGCATGCCAAGCATAATTCGGGATTTTTTTTGAATTAAGAAAATTCGCGTTTTTTTTTTGTTAAAATTTCTTTTTTTTTTTTGCCTTCAGAAAAGATCTGCAAGTTTTCGATAAAAAAATAGCAAAAAAGTCTTGGCGCACAAATTTGGTAGAAATTCCTTGGCATTTTTGAGCATTAAAATTATGTGAATGAAATAACATGAGTCGACCTTGTTGATGTAAAGTTTTTTTTAAAGAGAATTAATTGAGTATGCTTTTATTTGTACTTAAATTAAAGGTTATTAATAGGAGCATAAATAAGTGAACTCTAAAAGTATAGTATAATTGATATATAGTGATTAAGTTTCTTTCTTTCTTCGTTCAGTATATGTTGGTTTGACATGTTTGTATATATATATGATTCTAACAGAAAAACATATAGGTCTGACACCTGTTCAATATTGTGTTCAATTCTGAAGACAAAATGTTTAACATTTGAAACAATTGAAATGGGGTATTACATAATAATATAAATCTATGCGTTAAGTAGATGGGGAATTTAAGAAAACGAGTGGACTTTTGAAAAGTCAAACTATAAGTTGCTTGAGATATTGCATTTCTTGGCTTTTTTCATGTATATCATAAGCGTCTAGGCTTATAGATGGTGGTATACGAGGATATTTTAGTACTTACGAGAGTGTTTCTATAATCAATTGTGGTTACTAAATTAAACAGAGGTTGCTTGTAAATTAAATAAAAATAAAGATACTAATTAAAATTTGACATGAAATTGAAGTAGTATTAGCCTATCAGGGTATTTTTATATTATAAGCCCAAAAAAGATATGGTATTGAAACAAGTAGTGTCAAACATTGGCTCTAATAAAATAAACTTTGAAGCCTCTTTTTCTATCAAGATGAGTTTAGTAGTTGAGGAAATGAGATATAGTGTGCATTAAACATTAAGGACTAAACTTCTCTAATTTTTGAGAAGACTAGATCTTTGACATTATACATATCTTAATAAAAGGGTTAATATACATTTAATTCACAATACAAAAACACTGTAAAATACTTTTAGGATCGCTTGTATGTGCAGGAACCCATTTTGATGTTCAGTCACGATTCCCGAATCATCATCAACAATTTTTTTTTGACAGGCGAATAATTTCTCATTTTGGTTCAAATTTTCTTGAACTTTTTTTTTTCTGCAGAAACTGCAATTGACACTGGCACAATTGACAGAACAGAAATTTTCAACTTTTTCCCAGATTGAAAATAAGTTAACATCATCATCCAAACATCAACAAACAAACAACAAACAACAACATCAGTGATTAATTCATATTGTTGGGATATAATAATAACACAATTGTATTATAATTCATACTTCACCTTACCCTTTTGTAACATTTATCAATCAGTCTCTTGTTGAAGTGTTACACCAAATCTCTTTGTTTTTTTTTTTTTTTCCACGAAGAAGGGATATTATCAACATCAACAACAACACATCATCAACATACAAATCCACAATATTAACAAAAATTAAAAAACAAATCATCGATTTAAATCACATTTATACACAGCGCTTAGCCTATTGAATAAAGCAATGTCAACTGCTCAACCTCTCATCCAACCTCAAGTGAGACAGGTTACTCAACAACAGACTGTTCAACAACAACAAGCTCAGCAGCAACAGGCTCAAGTACAACAAGTCCAAGCACAAGCTCAACAACAACAACAGCAACAACAGCAACAACAACAACAACAACAACAACAACAACAACAACAACAAAGTGCACAAGAACGCGAAATTAACGATGCCACTGGTGAAACTTGGCTGGCTGTTGGTAGTCTGGCTGAAACTTTAGGTGATGCTGATAGAGCCGCCGCCGCCTATGATGCAACTTTAAGACATTTACCAAATTCTGCTCAAGCTTTAACTTCTCTTGCAAATTTATACAGAGCTCGTGATATGTTTGCTAAAGCTGCTGAATTATATCAAAGAGCATTAACTGCAAAACCTGATGCTGGGGAAACTTGGGGATTATTAGGCCATTGTTATTTAATGTTGGATGACTTACAAAGAGCTTATGCTGCTTACCAACAAGCTTTATACCATCTAAGTAACCCAAATGTTCCAAAATTATGGCATGGAATTGGTATTTTATATGATCGTTATGGTTCTCTTGAATATGCTGAAGAAGCTTTTGGTCGAGTTTTAGAATTAGATCCAAATTTTGAAAAAGCTAATGAAATTTATTTTAGATTGGGGATAATATATAAACATGAAGGTAAATTAACTCAAGCTTTGGAATGTTTTAAATATATCTTATCAAATCCTCCAGCTCCTTTAACTCAACCTGATGTTTGGTTTCAAATTGGTGCTGTTTTAGAACAACAACGTGATTATAACGGTGCAAAAGATGCATACCAAAAAGTTTTACAAGCTAATCCAAAACATGCTAAAGTTTTGCAACAATTAGGTTGTCTATATTCTCAACAAGGTTCTTCATTTACTGACCCAGATGTTGCTTTAAGATTATTAAGTCAATCCTTAGAAATTGACCCAAGTGATGCTCATACTTGGTATCATCTTGGTAGAGTCCATATGTCAAGAGGTGATTATACTGCTGCATATGATGCTTTCCAACAAGCTGTTAACAGAGATGCAAGAAATCCAACTTTTTGGTGTTCTATTGGTGTCTTGTATTATCAAATCTCTCAATATAGAGATGCTTTAGATGCTTATACAAGAGCAATTAGATTGAATCCTTATATTAGTGAAGTTTGGTATGATTTAGGTACTTTATATGAAACTTGTAATAATCAAATAAGTGATGCTTTGGATGCTTATAAACAAGCTGCAACTTTAGATCCAAATAATCCACATATTCAAGCTAGATTGGAACAATTGACAAAATTCCAAAAAGAAGGTGGTCAAAATGGTGCTTTACCACCACCTCCACCACCTTCTCAACAACCAAGATTACCTCAAGGTATGTTACCTCAACAAAGTCAAAATCAACAACAAACTCAACAGTTGCAACAATTGCAAATGAACCCACAAGCCCAAGCTGCAGTTCAAGCTCAACAACAACAAAATAATCAACAAAGTCAAAATCAAAACCAACCTTCTGTTTTAAGATTCCAACAACGTCCTCAATCCCAATCTCAACCAACAGCTGTACCACAATCAAATTATCAACCACCTCCGCCACCTCCACAACAACAACAATCATACCAACAACAACAACAACACCAACAACACCAACAGCAACAACAACAGCAGCAACAACAACAGCAGCAACAACAACAGCAGCAGCAACAACAACAACAAGCTCAACAAGAGGCTCAACAAGAGGCCCAACAACAACAAGCCCAAATACAAGCACAACAACAAGCTCAATTGAATGTTACTAAACCAGTAATTCCTCCAATTAACATTGCTGCAACCCCAGCTAAACGTGAATTGGAAGATCCATCTTCACAAAGAAAATCTAAAAAGCAAAATAATGGTGGTTATGAAGAACAATCTGCTGCTTCAAAAAGATCTAGCATTAATGCTTTAGTTGATGGACCAAGTGATCCTCCAAGACCTGAAATTAAACCAGCTGCTCTTGAAAATTTGACTACCCCAGTCCCAGCTCCAGCTCCAGTGGCGCAAGAGGCTACTGTTACTACAACAAAGAACACAACATCAACAACTACTGATAGTAATATCACTTCTCCAACTCCAGTTGCTTCAGTTAATGCTCCAATTCAAACAGCTGTTGATCCTGCTCCAGCTAAAGAAGAATTAGCTGTACCAACCCCGGTTCCAGCTCCAACTGCTGTTGAACCAACTAAAGCTACAACTACTACCAGTGCAACTCCATCTTCTGAGTCTTCTGGTGCAGCAAACACTACTGAAGCTTCAACTCAAGATCCAGCTCAAGATCCAATTTCAGCTGATGATCCACCAAAAGAAGAAGTTAAGTTAGAAGCTAAACCAGAAGCTAAACCAGAATCTACAACAGCTGAATCTTCTGCTGTCAAAGATGCTCCTATTGTTGAAACTACTACTGAAACTCCAGTTGCAGAAAAACCAACTAGCATCGAATCTGTTACAGCTACTTCAGATGCTCCAAAAACTGCCGAATCAGTAACCGAACCAGCTTCTACCACAGTTACTGAAACAAATGGAAAATCAGTTGTTGAAGAACCTATTGCTGAAGCAGTAACTAAAGAATCTTCAATAAAACCTTCGGAAGAAGCTTTAGATGAGTTGAAAGAAGAATTGAAAAATGAAAATGAAGAAGATGGTACATCTACTGTTGATGGTGAAAAAGCTGAAGCAGCCAAAAAAGTTGAAAGTACAGTAAGAAAAATTGAAGAAGATGAAAATTATGATGATGATGAAGAAGAGGATGAAAAACCAAAAGAAAATGGTGAAAAATAAGCAATTTGAAATTGTTTATTAGTGTTTAAAGATTCTGTTTTTATATTTTTATTTTTTTATCATTGTTATTACTATTACTGCTTTTTTTTTGTTCCAATGGTTTGATTCAGATCGATATTTGTTTGACTGCTTTTGATTTTTGTAAAAAGGATATTAATGTGTGTCAATATACAAACTGTATTATATAAATAAAAATATTTTGTAGAATTAATCATTAAATTAGTGTACATATATGCAAATAAAAAAAAAATAATTATAAAACAAGAACCATCAAAGTCGATGTTTATTCCTTTTCAACAGTAGTTTCTAAAAATGCTTTTAATTGTAGTAAAGTTTCTTGTTTAATATTTTCTGGAACCATTGAAATAGCTTTTGGTTCTAATTCATTACTTAATTTAGTAAAATTTGGATTCTCTTCATTTACAACTTTTTCTAAAACAAATATTATTAATATGAAAACAATTATTCTAAGTATCAAACCTACCATTTGCTAAACGTCTAACTTGATCATACCATTGTGATTCAGCAAGTTTTTGTCTTAATTCTTTCGATATTCTAAAATGTTAATTAAAATTCAATGGAATAAAAATTTTAAGTAACAAACCTGTCATATTCACCAGATTCAATCAGCCTCTGTTGAATAGCAGCCCTAAGTGTAACATCATCCATTTTATTATTCTTTTGTTGTGTTGTTATTAAGCTGTTAATTAATACTTTTGAATATCATAATATAAAGATCAACATGATAAAAACCATCAGGGTAATACAAAATAATAAACATAACAAACCACTATTAATGAACAATGCTACGTTTAATAACAAGAACAATTACACATAATAAACGACCAATAACAATCATGTCCTCACCAAAACAATCACCAAACAAGGCTAAAATAGTTAAAATCGATCCTTTAGAATCAAAAGATGCAAAATGGTCAAAATTAGAATTAATTACATATAAGGATCCAAATGGTAAAGAACGTTTATGGGAATGTGCTACAAGACCAACAAGACCTGCTACTTCTGAAGTTGATGCTGTTGCCATTGTAGCAATTTTACAAAAACCTACTGGTCCTGAAATCGTTCTTCAGAAACAATTTAGACCTCCAACAGGTGGTGTTTGTATTGAAACTCCTGCTGGATTAGTTGATCCAAATGAAACTACTGAAACTACTGCATTAAGAGAATTGAAAGAAGAAACTGGTTATATTGGTTCTATTATCTCTTCTTCACCAGTTATTTTCAATGATCCAGGTTTTTGCTCAACAAATTTGAAATTAGTTGTTGTTTCTGTTGATTTAAATGATCCAAGAAATCAAGATCCTCAACCACAATTAGAAGATGGTGAATTTATTGAAACTTTTAGTGTTCCAATTAAGACTTTGAGTGAGGAATTGTTGAAATTACACGCTGAAGGGTATAAAATTGATTCTAGGGTGGAAAATATTTCTCAAGGTATTAAATTAGCACAACAATTTAATTTATAGGTTTTATGACTTTATAATGGATTTAAAAATTACTTGTAGAAATAAAAGTTAAAGTGCTTCTACGTTTTGTATTGTCAATACTTGTTGTTTGTACTAACTTGGGGACTTGACTACCATTATCAAAACTATCAGAATTATGATATCGAATGAGAAGTATTTACTAATAAAAGAAAAATATATTTGAACCGGAAATTTTTGAAAATGTATAGGAAAATATCTTGTGTAAGAGTGTAATTAATTATTGCTGATTATCAACAGAATTTTCTCAATGATTAAGGTTTTTAATGTAAACTGTAGTACATAAACCTGCATATACATAATACTGTACCTGGACTAATAACATAAATTTATACAACAAATAGTTTTGAAAACCTATTCCACAAAATTGTTATTAATTATTATTTTCTTGCTTATTTATATGTAATTGTCCAATTTTCATGATTTCTTAGAATTATAAAATCAACTTGGACTATTGCTACCTCAAACTACTTAGTTGAATCATATTTTACCTAAATTTCTATCAGCACTATGCTTAAATTTAAAACAACAAATACACTTTATTTATTTTTACAGTGCATCAATCATGATAGTTACTTCTTAGGTTACAACATGGCTCTTTAGTTTTTTTGAGCTCCATGCAAACATTCTTTCCTTCTCCATCTATTATGCTAACAGTATCTTGTCGATTGTTTGAGTTGGTTGTGTATTGAACTGCAAATTCATATCAACATTTCAGAAATACAGTTATTAATTAAGAAATAATGTGAATTAAATTTATATAATTAAAAGAATTTATTGTTTAATACCTCAGTATACCCATGTAGTTAGTCTTAATTCAATATAAAATGATTAAATGATTTACTATAGAAAAGGTGATGATTGAAACACCACGAAGTAAAAAAATGTTTGTAATTACACAAAACTAATTGTGTTTATATTAAAGCTTGGACAACAAAATTTCCAACATAATAAACAACACAAAAAAATCGACATCTGCAGGACTCGAACCTGCGCGGGAAAATCCCAAAAGATCACTTATTAAGTTCAAGTCTTTCGCCTTAACCACTCGGCCAAGATGCCATTTATACAAATTTTAAAAAACATTTCCGTCATGTTCCAGCTACGTCATTTGAAAAAGTCAAAATTCGAGTCGATTAATAACAATTTAATACACATTAAATTACTTATTGAATACAACTTAATATCCTATCAAGTGCTACCTACTCAGAAATCCCTTTCAGCCATTTAGGACGAGTGGTTAGTCCCATAAGGGGAACTGAACCCCCTGTTGACCTCAATGTCAACACACAAAATAATACAGAAAACCAAAATAAAAGTATATTCAAAAAAATAACAGAAGAACCCAAAACCTACAAAAACAAGAACTCAAATCCAACTTCTCAGGGCTTTTTTGCCCCTGATACTACTTCAAATGTTACCGATTCTAATAACAATAAAGTTTGGTTCCGGCCACAAACATTAGCCTCTAAAATATTGGGACAAGAAACCAATTGCAAGAACACCAGAAGAGATTAGATAGATGTTTGACAAATACTTTTAAGTCAATCTTCCAACTGACTTCACCTATTTCGATTACAAAATTAGCAAAAATGATAAATATGCCTATCTGATGTTACCCCAACAACCTCGGAGATTACAAGTTTGGCTTAGAATTGGATATGTGATGTGAAAATATCAGATCAATACAGACAATTTTCCAACATATAAAGAAATCTAAGATATTTAATTTAAAAAGGACACTGATTGTAGACATGTCAAATCTAGCTCATGATTTTGAATGGTTAGATCAACTAAAAATGGATGAGTAAGAGGTGGAGAAGGTAATTAGACTCACTAAAGATTACTACACTGTAAGTGAATACACAAAAAATTTTTGGTGATAAAGTTCAATTACCAACTTGAGTCAAAACAAAAAAGTGTAAATTTATAAAAAGAGAAACGTCTTCATAAACCAATTATGCAAGATAGTAACACCTTTGAGGATTTGCAGGGTTCAACGCCTACTATGCTAATTCCAATGCCTCATTTCTACCAGATTTCCTGTTGAATCCAATAATATGATAACCACCAGAATTACAAATGGGACAATATAATGGAGACTCTGAAAGTCAGAAGGAAGTAACAGAAGGATCAATTGATCAAGCTTCAACAGTACCGGAATATGACCGTGCTGTGACGTTACAACTTCTCAATGAGTGGTAGAACAGCTTTCATGACACTGGCGTCAGCTGCTGGAATAAACAACACAGATAAAAATCACAAAAATAATTTAGAATCAGTCTTTTGTTCCAGGATTTATTACATCACAAATTAACTCAGAGCAATATATCTCATGGCTGTTTGGTGTTTAGATGTTTTCTCTATCATTAACCAATCTTAAATTTTCATGTACATTAGCTGGAATAGTTCATTGTTATATTAATAATGTGTTATCTTCTTGAATCTTCTTTTCATTCTGTAAAAACTCTAATTGGTGAATCTTATATTTTATGTTGAATGAAACAGAATAACCAACCTTCAATAAAAGGCTTGTTAGCTAAATTTGTTATGAATCCCATTCATATTCCGCTAATAGTGAGATTTATTCAACGTTCGAAATCAATATCCCAAGAAAGACCAGAAGATAAGGTTTTTGTGATATTAATTAAAATGCAAATCAAGATTTCATACAGGTTATACTTTTTTGTATTCAATAATGATTAAAGTATTTTTCTGAAGATATTCCATAATTAAAAACATTCAGTAATAACGGTTTTATCTTTTAGATCTGTTTCTGTAATAGTTAGTAACTAGTTTCAATTCAACTTTATCACTACTAAAATGATGAGTATTATTTGTTGTTATACTCCTATCATTATTTCAACCACTATTCAATTACTTAATTTTCTTCACTTTAGCTAAAGTGTTCACGTTATTTGCTGCACAATAAATGCATTATTATTTAACTTCCAATTCACTCTCCCATTAATGCATCAGTCAACACTTGACCAAGGAATAGACCTCAAAAAAATATAGTCTCTTGAGACGTATGTTTTAGTGAAAAGAATAATTATTCAAGTCAAACATCAATTAACGAACGATATTCTAAATACTTGCACTTTTTTTTGAATCACCGCCCAATCTTACAAAAAATTTTGAACATTTTATTGATCTACATTTTCTTTAATGATATCTAGTTTTAATTGTTGCTATGTGTCAATGTCGAGTCTTAATTCAAGATATCTCTGTATAGAAAATACTTTGTTTTATATATATAACACTACAAAACAAATAATCATGAAATGAACATTAAGTTAAACTTATATGAAATTATATAAAACACATTACTTGAAGATTAGTAACCGAAGTCAGTAGTAATCCAAGTGAATAGTGAAGCTACCATCACGGAAACAGAAAACTGTGATATATTCTTATGAAATCAACGAATATAATCAAAAAAGGTAGGGTATGAAAGAAGTGAATAATAAAACATGCAACGACGAAATAAAAGTGCAATGTATCCTAGCTTAGATCAAGCAGAAAATGGCAGCAGCAATAACACTGAAGATAGTGGAGGTGCTTAGTTTGGCAGCAGAACCTTCGTAAGAGCTGGCACTAGGAACTGGAGCTGGTCCTGCAGAGGAGGAAGATTCTGGAGCTGGGGCTGGACCTGGGGCTGGGCCAGTAGAAGTTGGTTCTGGAGCTGGAGCTGGACCAGTTGAGGTTGAAACAATTGTGGTACATTTATCATCAGTACAAGTTGTAGTAGTGATGACGGATGGTTCTGGTTTTGGACCTGGGGCTGGGCCAGTAGAAGTTGGTTCAGGACCTGGAGCTGGACCAGTAGAAGAACCAGATGGTTCTGGTTTTGGACCTGGGGCTGGGCCAGTAGAAG
>JAKTRJ010000133.1:0-20915 GCA_030579655.1 Liangdongia dryadoides | reverse complement strand
AGCTGAAATATTAAACAAACAATATAACAGCTAGAACAAAAATAAAAAAAAAAAAAATGAAATAAAATGATAACCCAAAAAAAATAAAAAAAAAAAAAAAAAATAAAAAAAAAAAAAAAAAAATAATAAAAAAAAAAAAATAAAAAAGCCAAAAAAAAAAAAAAAAAAAAAAAAAAACAACAACAAAATTACTAACAATCAATAGACCACTTTCGTTAAACGTCATTTAACTGGTGAATTCGAAAAGAAATATATTGCCACTTTAGGTGTCGAAGTTCATCCATTGTCTTTCTTCACTAATTTTGGTGAAATCAAATTTGATGTTTGGGATACTGCCGGTCAAGAAAAATTTGGTGGTTTAAGAGATGGTTACTACATTAATGGTCAATGTGGTATTATCATGTTCGATGTTACTTCCAGAATTACTTATAAGAACGTTCCAAACTGGCACAGAGATTTAGTTCGTGTTTGTGAAAACATTCCAATTGTCTTATGTGGTAACAAAGTTGATGTTAAAGAACGTAAAGTTAAGGCTAAAACCATCACTTTCCACAGAAAGAAGAATTTGCAATATTATGATATTTCTGCTAAATCTAACTACAACTTTGAAAAACCATTCTTGTGGTTAGCTAGAAAATTGGTTGGTAACCCACAATTGGAATTTGTTGCTTCTCCAGCTTTAGCTCCACCAGAAGTTCAAGTTGATGCTAACTTGATGCAACAATACCAACAAGAAATGGAACAAGCTACTGCTTTACCATTGCCTGATGAAGATGATGCTGATTTATAAGAAGTTTTTTAATAGTCAAAACATTATAAATAAAGATTTCTTATAGATTAATAATGGGTAATTTAGTTTTTTTTAGCCCAAATATGCCCAAATGAAGATATGATGGTATTCTGGCTATAAAAAGTTTATTATCTAGCTTTTATATACGGTTTATTCTTCTTTTATTGATTTGTAGAAATAAACTATTGCATATCACGTGATTATTTGGGGTTTTAATTAAATTTATTAAAATAAATAACCAATTGAACTGTTTATGTTTCAATTAGAAATGTTGTAGTGGTAATATTTGATATATTTGATTTATTTGAATATTTCAATTGAAGTTGTAGTAATTTCTATTTTTTTTTTCATATAATTATTTCTTGTTGAGAAAAAAAAAGACACGATTCAAAATCAACATTCACATCAAAATAAACAAATCATCAACAACACATTCATCAAACATCACAACAAAGAATGACTGAAGCACTACCACTTACATATGATGCCACTTCAAAAGTGATAACGCTAGATAAAACATCTTCAGTTTATATCCCAGAAGAAGCTGATAAATTATCTGAAGAAATTTCTCAATTAAATAGATTATCAAAAGATTTAATTAGTTTAAATGCTGATGTTCCAGAAAGTCCAGAACCAAATAAAGCATTAGTCCCAATGATTAAAAAATTAGTTGGTTCTGCTTTAGAAGCTATGCAAAAGAAAAAATTTGATGATGCAATCAAACAATTAACTTTGGCCATTGATATGGGAAGTAGAAGAGCTAGATGGGAAGCTTTTGGTTTACAATTACAAGAATTAAATGGGATTTTACAACTGAGATGTGATGCTTATTTCTTGAACAAACAATATTTAAATGCTTATAATGATGCTGATATTTTATTAGGTACTCAAGTTACAACACCTGAAAATTTTTTAAGAAGATCAACTTGTGCTATGAAATTAGGAAGATTAGAAGAAGCTAGAGCTGATTTGGAAAGAGGTTTATGTTTTAAACCTGGTGAACCAAGATTAAAAGAACAATTAAAAACTGTTGTACATTTGATTGATGTTGAAAATGGTGATGCTTAATTCAATATGGATAAGTATTATAAAGAGAAAATTATCAAACCAACAACTATGTATAAAATTGATTAATATACTCAACTGTTAATAATAGTAGATGTGTTTGAATTAACAAATAGTTATGAGTTTCACTTGAAAATTTGTTTGAACCCCAAAGCTATTCAGGTACTGAATAACTTTATACATAATGTTGATAACATGCTCAACTAACTACCATAAATTTTTTCTTTAAATCTTTTTTACAAGTTTTTCAAAACGTAGGATCTTGTAACTAAACACAGAAGTAATACAAATCTAGCATTCTCTATTTTATTAGACCGTTTTCCAAAATTGTGTTATATCGAATTTTTATAATCTATAAACTTTGAATAGCTTCAATGTACAACATTACCAAACACTGTTTCTTTAAACTTTTTGATACTTCATCTAAATACTTCTTGACAAGAATTTAGTTGTATG
This sequence comes from Liangdongia dryadoides, assembly GCA_030579655.1. Taxonomy (NCBI): domain Eukaryota; kingdom Fungi; phylum Ascomycota; class Saccharomycetes; order Phaffomycetales; family Wickerhamomycetaceae; genus Liangdongia; species Liangdongia dryadoides. The sequence goes on along the minus strand of JAKTRJ010000133.1, from coordinate 18,604 downwards.
AAATGATTGTTAATAAACAATAGAGTACTTAATAGATTGAGTCAAGATCGTTCTAATCAACAAATTTTGTTTTGAGCATTGCTTTAGGAAATTACATTCACAAGTTTTATTAAAGATGTTAAATTCAATTTTATAATAGAAATTGAGCATGCAACACCCTGCAACAACATGCATAGCTATGCACACAGTACATAAACAGAAAAATTATTTCCGAAGCTCATCGCTTAGTCAGACACCCAAAAAATTTGTTTTATACACCTTTAAAAAAACAAGAAATCAATACATCTTTTGATTTTTTAAGAAACAAATATTTGTGATAGAGATGGTGAAGATTAAACATACAAAGAAGCATAATGGTACTTCTCCACTATACAATAAACTTGCTAGTTTGATTGAGAGATTATTAGATGAGAAAACAGCTATTAATCAAGCAGCCAATCCTGAAGGTGAAGAATTTGATAACATGGCACTAGTTAGAGATTTATCAAGAGGTGATGCTTTAATATATGTTCAACAGAAAGATCTATCATTACAAAGAGTAAAGAAGGTTATGCTGGAAAGAACTTTAGATTCTGTTTATAATGATTTATTAAGAGAAGAAAGATTGCAATTAGAATCTTTAGGTTTAAATGAAGATGAAGAAGATGAAAAAGATATAGATGAAGATGAATTAATGGAAGTAAAAGATGATAATGCTTTTAATAAGAGTGTTGTGAGCTTATGGGGTACAAAACCAGCAACTATACCCGCTGAAAATTCTGAACAAACTTCAAAGGCAACAGCAGATGTAGAAACTGGTAGTGAAGTTCCTGTTGTTGATCATGATGAAGATGTTAAAAAAGAAAAAAAATCCAAGAAAAGATCCAAAGATTCATCAAAATCAACTAAAAAGCAAAAAGTCGATAAAGATAGAACTCCACCTTCAACTTCTTTAGCAACATTAGGTGGTATGGATGATGTTATTACTCAATTGATGGAACTAGTTGGTATGCCAATTTTACATCCAGAAATTTATCAAGCAACTGGGGTTGAACCACCAAGAGGTGTTTTATTACATGGACCACCAGGTTGTGGTAAAACTACCATTGCCAATGCTTTAGCTGGAGAATTAAAAGTCCCATTTATATCAATTAGTGCACCATCTGTTGTTAGTGGTATGTCTGGTGAAAGTGAAAAAAAAATTAGAGAATTATTTGATGAAGCTAAAACTTTAGCACCTTGTATTATCTTTTTTGATGAAATTGATGCTATTACACCAAAGAGAGAAGGAGCTCAAAGAGAAATGGAGAGAAGAATAGTGGCTCAAATGTTGACATCCATTGATGAATTAAGTTTAGATAAGACTAATGGAGCACCAGTTATAATTATTGGTGCTACAAATAGACCAGATTCTTTAGATCCAGCATTAAGAAGAGCTGGTAGATTTGATCGTGAAATTTGTTTAAATGTTCCAAATGAAGCTTCAAGATTACATATTTTAAAAAAAATGACGGAAAATTTGAAAATTAGTGGTGATTTAGACTTTAGTAAACTAGCAAAAGCAACTCCAGGTTATGTTGGTGCTGATTTAAAAGCTTTAACTACAGCAGCAGGTATTTGTGCAATTAAAAGAATTTTTAGTTCATTATCAGGGACTATTGATTCAGAATTTCAAAATGTTAATGTTACCAATTTATCAACAATTCAAAAATTCTTGTTACAACATCCAACACCATTAACAAAAGAACAATTAGAACCATTATCAATTACATATGATGATTTTTTAACTGCATTACCAACAATTCAACCAACTGCTAAAAGAGAAGGTTTTGCTACAGTTCCAGATGTTACTTGGGAAAATGTTGGTGCATTATCTGCAATTAGAATTGAATTAAATATGGCTATAGTACAACCTATTAAAAACCCAGGAATTTATGAAAAAGTTGGTATTCATGCCCCAGCAGGTGTTTTGATGTGGGGACCACCAGGTTGTGGTAAGACTTTATTAGCAAAAGCAGTTGCAAATGAATCAAGAGCAAATTTTATTAGTATTAAAGGTCCAGAATTATTAAATAAATATGTTGGTGAATCTGAAAAAGCCATTAGACAAGTTTTCACAAGAGCTAGAGCTTCTGTTCCATGTGTTATATTTTTTGATGAATTAGATGCTTTAGTACCAAGAAGAGATTCTACATTATCAGAAAGTTCTTCAAGAGTTGTTAATACGTTATTAACAGAATTAGATGGATTAAATGATAGAAAAGGTATTTTTGTTATTGGTGCTACTAATAGACCAGATATGATCGATCCAGCAATGTTAAGACCTGGAAGATTAGATAAAACTTTATACATTGAATTACCAACTGCTGCAGAAAGATTAGAAATTATGAAGACTGTTATTACAGTAAACAAAACCCCATTATCACCAGAAGTTGATTTATCATTAATTGCACATGATGAAAGATGTAGAAATTTCAGTGGTGCTGATTTATCTGCATTAATCAGAGAATCTGGTGTTATTGCTTTAAAACGCAGATTTTTAGATCAAGATATTATGATGGATGTTGATGATGATGATGATGATAAAGAACAAAAAATCACTGTTACAAGTGCTGATTTCGAAAAAGCTTTGAATAGTGTGAAACCATCTGTGAATGATAGAGATCGTGCCAAATATGAAAGATTAAATAAAAAAATGGGATGGTCTTTACCTACAGAAAATTCTGATCAAAAACAGGATAATGAATAGATTACAGTTATAAATAATAATACAATGCGAATTAAATGTTATCTATATATATATGTAATTTCATCTTTGATGACCTCTTCTTTGAACATTTTTTCTTATTTTAGCTGTTCTATCAAATTCTGAATGTTTATCAAATGCAACAAATGGTAAATCATTTTTATTAAAATTTTCCAAGATTTGTTTTGAAGCTAATTCATAAATAGGAGTTCCAGTTCTTCCTCTTATTAAAATAAATTCATAACCTTCAATATCTTTTAATAAAAATTTTTGTTCATAATTTGGGATATATAAATTAATTAATCTATTTGATTCATCAATTGAATGAATCAATGCTAATGATTTAAATATTATTGAATCAACTGGAATTTTATTAAATTCTATTGAATCAATAATTGGTAAATCTGGTTTATTATTAATATTTAATGTATTTAAAATATTTTTTTCTAATAAATGAACACCAACAATACTAGCTTCTAAAGAATCTTTTAAATCTAATTTATTTAATGATGGTGAATTTAAAAATGTTATTCCTTTAATACCAATAGGATTTGAAACATCATATGTGATTTGTAAAGGAGGATTAAAAATTAATGGAGTGAATTCAAATTCAAATGAATCAATTCTATGGAAATAATTCATTAATTTTAAAATTCTTAAATGAGAAGATGGAAATTTCACTGTTGATAAATCTATAAAATTCCCTAATATTGGTAAAATTTCAATATTTTCAGGAATTTTAATTCCATCTAATTCATATTTCCCAGAATTTAAATAAACTATATGAGTTGGTTGTATATCATCAATTAAATTTTGAATAATTTCTAAACCATAACCTTTAATCCAACCAGGTGTATTAATTAATAAAGGTTCATTTTTAATAAATCCATTATTAATATATGATTGAAATAAATTAGTTAATAATGAATCATATCTATTTGGTTGATCTTTTGGGGAAGTAAATCCAACATAATGATTAATTGATTTAATTGGGATGAAATTTGATAATGAATCACCTTGTGGAAATGTAGATAATTGATTTAATGAAATACAATCAGGTTTTGAAAATTCAATTTGACCAGGATCAAGATCTAAAACATTAACATATTTATTTGAACAAAATGATAAAAAACTTTGTAATAAAATTTTTAAAAAAGTTGATTTCCCAGAATTTTTATTACCAATAATTAAAATTTTCATTGATAAATTTGAATTATTTAAATAATTTTTAGATAATAATTGAATAGATTCATCCCAATTTTTTGTATTTATTGTTGATAAATTTGTTGGTTTTAAAATAGGGAAAAAAGTATAATCATGGAAAGCTTGTTCATATTCATTTAAATTTTTAAACATTTCATTATTAAAATCCCAAAACATATTTTTAAAATGAGAACATAATTTCCCTATATTTTTTAAATTTGGATCAAAATTAATTAATTTAATTACAGATTTATATTGGATATTAAAAAAATGTTGATTTTCTTCTGTTTGTAAATCATTAACTTTTGTAATATCAACAACTTGAGCAGATGCAATTATGGGTATTGAACTAGATAAAGGGTTTATAAATAATTGTTGTGGAGTTGAAGAATGATATATCACATTATTAATCGTTATAGCACCTCTTTGTACTTCTAATTTAAAAGAACCTTTAATTAATAAATTTTGTTTAGTTTTTAAACCAATAATTACATAGTCATCACCATAAACAATATTATCATCATTAGGAATAAATTGTGATGAAACAAATTTTTCCACACTTTGTTGATCCGTATCTTGTAAGAAATTAAATTCTGGAGTGTCTCTTAAAGAAGGTGTGATTGTTGGTTCAGCATTAATATCAACTTCATCTGATTCATCAGAAGTGTTTGCTTCATAAGCTGGTAAATCTTGGTGGAGTGCTTCAAGAGCTAAAAAAAGTTGTTAATATTAGGGAAAAAAGCCCACCAAATCTATTTATATTACCCACCACTCTTCATTTTGATATTTTTTAACTTAATTTACAACAAAGTGTTAAATGTATATTGATATTGAAAATAATAAAAAATATTATTATTTTACATAATCAATTACATAAGCAACTTACTGACATAATATATTACAAATCTTTCACATGACCATTTATGGTACACACCACACAAATTACATAATCATTCAATCACATGATCCTCAGCCAATCACGTCAGCCGCTTTTTTTCTTTAGTCTGCCAAATTTCCAACTTTTCTTTACCAAAACAGGTGATCAAATTACAGGCAAAAAAAAAAGGCTGTTGAAAACTTGTTGACTTTTGAGCTTTACTTTTAACAAGAATAAAATAAAACAACATCAAATTATAAAATGTCTGAAGAATCCCCATTGAGAACTGTTGGTTTCGACGCCAGATTTCCAAACGTTAACCAAACTAGACACTGCTGGCAATCATATGTCGATTACCAAAAATGTATCGACGCTAAAGGTGATGATTTTGCTCCATGTAAAGTTTTTTTCAGAACATATTCTGCTTTGTGTCCTGTTGATTGGGTTGAAAAATGGGATGCTCAAAGAGAAAAAGGTATCTTCTGTGCTGATTTGAAACAAAACTAAGCTTGGTACTTTTTTTTATTATCAAAGTATTTTATTCAACAATGACAAACAACAATTAACAAACAAATAAACAAACAACGTTTTATTATTATACAACAAACAATAAAATTATAACCAAATGAATTGAACAATTTTTCAAGATTCGTGGATTCCAAAGTTATTTAGATATTGGGATTTTATATTTATTAAGCATTAGGTTAATACAAAAAGCTATCATAAAAAAAATGACAAAATTACTAGATGATTGTATGAAATTAATATTTAATTGTAGGTTTTCTTTTTCTTTCACCAGAAATCTTTACCAGAAATCTTCTTCTGGATCATACATTCTTTTTTGATTACTACTTTTCTCAACATCTTTTCCCGAAAATAAATCATCATATAAACTTTCTTTCTGTTTACGTTCTTCAGCTGCTTGTTTTTTTGATAATTCTTCAGCTTGATCTTTTAATTTTTTTTGTTTTAATAAATTTTGAATATTTTCATAATCATCATCTTTTTTAGCTTGTTTTAAATGTTCATCACCAACAATTTCTTGTTTAGTTTTCTTTAATCTATTAATTATAGAATTATCTCTTTCAAAAACATGTAATTTTTTAACTTTTTTCATAGTTTTAAATGAAACTTCACCAATATCCATATTACCATTTTTTTTTAAATTATTCCATGGTGTATATAAAATTGTAACATTATTAATCTTATTCCCTTTAATAGAATTAGCTTTAGTTAATTGTGCACAATCAATTAATATTTCTTTTGGAATTTTTTCCCAATCATCACCTGGATTTAATCTTAAATAAACATGAGCAGAACTTAAATTATCAACATGAAACCAAATATCATTACGTAAACCATATTTAATAAGTTTTTCATTCTCATATTTATCTTTACCCATATAAATATATCTTGGATCTTGTTCAAATGATCCATCTGAACCAACTGTTTTAAAATAATAAACCATTTTTGATTTTTATATATTCGTAAAAGTTGAAAGTAAAATTATGAAAATTTACATAGATATAAGAATAATAACAATTATTATTGTTTATTCTTGAAAATAATTACTCTTGAAAACAATTATTCTGAAAATATCCAATTTCATAAATATCCAATTTCATACTTCTATCTGTTATAACTCAACATATATCTTTAATTCATTATCATATTAGCTTAGGGTTTATTTAATGTAATTCTTTTTATATGGATTCTATCATCATAACCACAATATCAACATAATATTTATCTTTCTCTGTGAAGTTTTGTTTTGAAATATATCTCTCACTTCTTTTTTTTAATTGATTCAAAAATATATATTTTTTATATATTTTTTGTTTATATTGATACACGGTAAATATTTAACGCGTTAAAACTTTACACTTTTCAATATTGAAAATTTAAGATCATCATAAAATCACAAGAATGACTGTTCCATACCCAGATATTGATCCATATGCAACGCTAAAGATATCAAAAGATCAAATAGATGAGGCTACTATTAAAAAAGCTTATAGAAAATTATGTCTTTTACATCATCCAGATAAATTAATTAATAAATCTTCAAAAGAACTTAAAGAAAATACTGAACAATTTAATAAAATTCAATTTAGTTATAAAATTTTAAGTGACCCAAAACGTAAGAAATTATATGATACTACTGGATCTTTAGAAGAAAGTATTATTGGATTAGAAGAATTTGATTGGGTTGATTATTTTAATGGATTTAAAGTTGAAATTAATGAAAAAACTATATTAGAAGATAAAAAAAATTATCAAAATAGTGATGAAGAAGAACAAGATATTATTGAAGTTTGGATTTCAAATGATGGTGATTTTTTAAATTTATTTGAAAGTATTCCTCATACTGAAATTACTAAAAAAGATGAAGAAAGATTATATAAAATCGTTTTAAAACTTATTGATGATAATGTGATCAAATCTACTAAAAATTGGGAGAATTATACAAAAAATAGAAGAAAATTATTTAATAAATTATTAAAATCTCAAAAAGATGAAAGTAAAGAAGCTGAAATTGAAAGAAAAAAATTAGATTTAAATTCAGAAGAAGATTTAAAAAAATTAATCCAATCAAGACAACAATCAAGAATGGATAATTTAATTAATTCATTAGAATCAAAATATACAAAAAAATCAAAATCATCATCAAAAATTACTAAAAATATTAAAAAATCAAAGCGCAACCAAAGAATCGAACCTCCGACAGAAGAAGAATTTTTAGCCATCCAGCAAAAATGGCAGAAGAAATGAATCCCGTGGAAAATTGACAGATTGTCTAACCCGCCGGAATTCTCCAGGTCCAATGGAAGTTTTGGGAACTTGTTATATATAAAAAAAAATCAACGTTGTGTTGGAAGACAAATAAAACAACTTTTTTTCTTTTATTACTCAATTGTATGAAAATTATAATTAAAATGTCTAGTGAAAAATTATTATTAATCCCAGGACCTATCTTAATCAGTGAAAAAGTTCAAAAAGCTCAAGATATTCAATCTTTAGCTCATACTTCCCCAGAATTTATTAAGATTTTTCAAAAAGTTTTAATTGATTTAAGAAGTTTATTTAAATCTACAAATGATCAAGATTTAGGTATTGTTTTATCTGGATCTGGTACTTTAGGTTGGGATATTGTTTCTTCAAATATTATTTATCCAAAGGAAAAAGTTTTGGTTTTATCTACTGGGTTCTTTAGTGATTCTTTTGCTGATTGTTTACGTGTTTATGGTGCTGATGTTGATGTTATTACTGCTCCAGTTGGTGATGTTGTTCCATTTGAAATCATTGAAGAACAATTAAAAAAAGAAAAATATTCTGCTATTACAATTACTCATGTTGATACTTCCACAGCTGTTGTTTCAAATGTCGGTAAAATTTCTGAAATTGTTAAAAAAATTTCTCCAGAAACTTTAATCATTGTTGATGGTGTTTGTTCTGTTGGTGTTGAAGATATTGAATTTTCTAAATGGGGTTTAGATTTTGTTGTTTCTGCTTCTCAAAAAGCTATTGGTGTTCCAAGTGGGTTAAGTATTAATTTCGCAAGTGAACGTGCCATTAAAAAAGCTTTAGCTAGACCAGTTGAAAGTACTTATTTTGCTTCTTTAAAAAGATGGGTTCCAATTTTGAAAAATTATGAAGCTGGTAAACCATCTTATTTTGCTACTCCAGCTATTCAAGCCATTAATGCTTTAAAAGCTTCTTTAGAAGAAATTTTAAGTGAACCATTAGATAATAGATTTAAAAAGAATGCTCAAGCTTCTCAAAAATTTAAAGCTGATTTGAAATCCATTGGTATTGATATTGTTCCAGTTAAACCAGAAGTTGCTGCTAATGGATTAACTGCTGCTTATTTCCCAGAAGGTATTAATGGTGGTGAATTCTTGAAAAAAACTTATGAAAATGGTGTTATTTTTGCTGGTTCTATTCATAAAGATTTACAAGGTAAATATTTCAGAGTTGGTCATATGGGTATTAGTGCACTAGATGATTCTCGTGGTGATTTAACTAAAGCTTTTAATATCATTAAATTAACTTTGGAAGAATTAGGTTATAAGAAATAACTATATAAACTTTAATTAACTTGATTTACGAATTTAAAAATGAATTTAAAAATGAATTTAAAAAATTAAATTATGTTATGTTTTTATTTTATTGAATAGTGTAGATTTGTGCTATGTGCCATAATTTTCTTTATGTATGCAGCAATATGTATTAAGGCGCATATCATCACATAATATATTAAATTAATGTATATCCTGCATATATAAACAAAAAGTTTTTATATAAAACAGTGAAACATTTCCTGCTTTAATATAATATAATACAAGTTATTTATAGGATATTAAGTACTTATGACAATTAGAACCATTACATAAGGTTTAGCCTAAGTCTTTGTGGACCTGAAAAACCTGAGAAATTTAGGTCAACTTGAATCTGAATGCGATGAGATATGATATCTACATGAGATAAACTGAATAGTTTATGATTTCTTAACCGTCACGAGAATATGGCCAAGCACAAAATATATCTTTTGTTATGTCAATTACTCGTTCATGTTATCACCTACTTTTGATGAATACCATGAGGTAGGAAAATTGATCAATTGATTCAAGTGTACATTAATGAGATAAGAATATTTGAATAAAGAAAATCAAAATAATTTCAGAGTTAGAGTACATTATATCCTATTTATCTAACTATAAATCAACTTGATCATTGGATACCAAAAAGTTCAGTTTTCAGACTCTCCAGACTCTAGATAGTATGAAATTATTAAACAATATAACCATTAATTGACTCCAGAGTCTAAATAAACAATAAATCAAATTGAAATAAATTTAAAACAGAATTAATTGACTTCTGATTTAAACAACTTTTTTTTTTTTAGTTTTAAATTTTTTTTGACTCGGGAAAATTTTTTTTTTATTTGGTGCAAATGACACATGGAAAAATTGCACTTTGGATTATAAAAAGGACATTTAATCCCAATTTGATTTTTCTTTTAAAACAACTTCTTCTTTGAATTCAACTGAACAAGTTCAATTATAATAGAACATTCCAATTAGTTATTCGATATATTATTTCCACAATGCCTTACGCTTTATCTGAAAAACACAGACAAATGGTTGAATCCCATTTAAAAGATTCTGACCCAGAAGTTGAAAACATCATTAAAGATGAAATTGAACGTCAAAGACATTCTATTGTCTTGATTGCTTCTGAAAATTTCACTTCTACTGCTGTTTTTGATGCCTTAGGTACCCCAATGTGTAACAAATACTCTGAAGGTTATCCAGGTGCTAGATACTATGGTGGTAATGAACATATTGATCGTATGGAAATCTTGTGTCAAAACAGAGCTTTAGAAGCTTTCCATGTCACTTCTGATAAATGGGGTGTTAACGTTCAAACTTTGTCTGGTTCTCCAGCTAACTTGCAAGTTTATCAAGCTATCATGAAACCACATGAACGTTTAATGGGTTTGGATTTACCACATGGTGGTCATTTATCTCATGGTTATCAAACTGATACTAGAAAAATTTCTGCTGTTTCTACTTATTTTGAAACCATGCCATATAGAGTTGATTTGGAAACTGGTATCATTGATTATGATACTTTAGAAAAAAATGCAATTTTGTATAGACCAAAAGTTTTGGTTGCTGGTACTTCTGCTTATTGTAGATTGATTGATTACAAGAGAATGAGAGAAATTGCTGATAAGGTTGGTGCTTACTTAGTTGTTGATATGGCTCATATTTCTGGTTTAATTGCTGCTGGTGTTATCCCATCTCCATTCCAATATGCTGATATTGTTACTACTACCACTCACAAATCTTTAAGAGGTCCAAGAGGTGCTATGATCTTCTTTAGAAGAGGTGTTAGATCTGTTAACCCAAAGACTGGTAAAGAAATCTTGTACGATTTAGAAAATCCAATCAATTTTTCTGTTTTCCCTGGTCATCAAGGTGGTCCACATAATCATACAATTGCTGCTTTAGCTACAGCTTTAAAACAAGCTGCTACTCCAGAATTTAAAGAATATCAATTACAAGTTTTAAAGAATGCAAAGGCTTTAGAAGAAGAATTTAAGAAATTAAATTACAAGTTAGTTTCTAATGGTACTGATTCTCATATGGTTTTGGTTTCCTTAAAGGATAAAGGTATTGATGGTGCTAGAATTGAAAATGTTTGTGAAAATATCAACATTGCTCTAAATAAGAACTCTATCCCAGGTGATAAATCCGCTTTAGTTCCAGGTGGTGTTCGTATTGGTGCTCCAGCTATGACTACTAGAGGTATGGGTGAAGATGATTTCAAGAGAATTGTTCACTACATTGACTGGGCTGTTCAATATGCTTTAAGAGTTCAACATGCTTTGCCAAAAGAAGCTAACAGATTAAAGGATTTCAAGGCCAAGATTGCTGCTGGTGATGATGAATTGAAGAAAGTTAAGACTGAAATTTATGACTGGGCTGGTGAATATCCATTGTCTGTTTAAATAGTTTAATTCTTCTCTCATATATATATATCTTAGTTTTTTATGTTTTAGTTCATGTCTGCTTTTTTTATATTTCTTGTGTTTACGTTCAACCAAATTTAAAATTACTGTTCAACCTTTAAAATGAGATGTAGTTTCCATGTTATTAACTACTCTTGGGATTATACTACATGGTTTGTCTAGAATGATATTTTTATGTATGTAAGATAATGCGTAATTGATCTGTACATTTCTCTATCTTGAATATACAAGTTTTTTAAGTGAATGGTGGTAACTATATCATTAGCTGAAACTATTTGGTCAATAATTAAACAAAGTTTTAAGTTTTATTAATGTACCACCTTGTCACATTGTAAATTACTGATTAATTTATCCCCAACTAATACCATAGCTTGAAACAGTATGCCTCCTATGAGTATTACAAATTTATCCATATTAAAACGTTATCATTCTTTGTATAGTTGATATAATCAGATTTTCTGTAATAAAACCAACTATTGTAGTAACAGTTCGCTTGACGTTACCATAATATATAGAACACCTAGGGTCGTACAACAATTCAAAAGCTACAGAATATTCAGTCAAGGTAAACACAGTAGTATAGTCTATAGAATTAAAATTTTACTATCAAAATTTGATCAATTTATTATGACTACAATCTATTCTACACAACAATTATGAATAAATGAACAATGTACTCATATTATTATCAATAGCTATAAAACCTCCAAATATGTTTATGAATATATCTTGATAAGTGTAATTAAAGATCAAATTCTATTAATTTTCAGATAGTTTCTGATAATTAGATGTTATACTTCCCAATTCGGTAATGGTGAAGATAGAACGATTCAAAGTTTAAAACTTTTGTCTTGAAATATTGATACAACAAAAATGAGTAGTATTGAAAAAAAACAATCAAAAAGAGCAAATGATACATATTTAGAAAACTTTATTGACCCAAAAACAGATAATGTCATTCAATTCCCCTTTGAATCTGATTATTTAACATCTAAACAAATTGAAATCATTAAATCTTCAACTACTGTTTTATTATCCCAAATTGCAAAAGGGGTATGGTCTTCAGAAGAAGTAGTTGAATCATTTATTCAATCAGCTAAAATTTCACAGAATTTAACAAATTGTTTAACAGAAACTTTTTTCAACGAAGCATTAATTCAAGCTAAAGAATTGGATATTTTTTATAAATTAAACAATGGAAAATTAAAAGGTCCATTTCATGGGTTACCAATCTCATTAAAGGATGAATTTAATGTTAAAGGTCAATATTCTACATTAGGTTTAACAATTAGTTCAAATCCAGAAACTAAAGATTCACCAAATGTTGCCATATTACGTAAATTAGGTGCTGTTTTTTATTGTAAAACAAATGTCCCAACTGGTGTATTTAATACCACAACTTCAAATCCAATATTTGGGACTACAGTTTCTCCATTAAACAGGAAATTAAACGCTGGTGGATCATCTGGTGGTGAAGCTGCTTTAGTTGCATTACATGGGTCTCCATTAGGTATAGGTTCAGATTTAGGTGGTTCAATTAGACAACCATCTAGTTTCAATGGAGTATTTGGGTTTAAACCATCTAGTGGTAGGGTTCCACATGATTCTAAAAGTGTTTTATATGGTTTAGAAGCTTTATCAGCTACTAATGGTGCTATTTCTAATGATATTGATGGATTAGTTTTATATATTAAAAATATTGTTGAAAATGAACCTTGGAAATTTGATTCTAAATGTGTTCCAATTCCATGGAATGGGATAACTAGTGGTAAAGAATTTAAATATGGTTTAATTGTTGATGATAGTATTATTAGACCTACACCACCAGTTCAAAGAGCTTTAAATTTTATTAAAAATAAATTAATTGAAAATAATATTGAAGTTGTTTTATGGGATAATAATATTGTTAATATTAATGAAATTTCTAAATTTGCAGATTTATTTATGTCATCTGGTGGTGTTTTATCATTACGTTCACAATTAAAAAATAATGGGTTTTATGATTCTTTTAATGATTTAAAAGATTTAAAAGTTTCAAAATTAATGGAATTACAAGATGAACGTTATCATAAAGTTAATGAATTTTTAAAATATTGGGATCAGTTAAATATTAATGGATTGATTGCACCAATTGCACCAATTGCAGGTTGTAAAACTAATGAATTTATTGATGTTAGTTATTCACCATTACCAAATGTTTTAAATCAACCAAGTGGTATTTTACCAATATTAAAAGTTGATGAAAAAATTGATACAAAAGATAAGATACCTACAAATCCAAGAAATGAACTTGAAACAAAAATATTTAAGCAATATGATCCTTCATTAATTCATGGTATAAGTGTTGGTTTACAAATAATTGGTTCAAAATATAAAGAAGAAGAAACTTTTGAAATGATGTATCAAATTCAATCTATTCTTGAGAAATTTTGAGATTCATTAGTAATAATATTTTTATGATCAGCTGGATTTGCAGCACTTTCATATAATGTAATAATTGGGTCTTTAGTTAAAGGGGATTGAAATTGACCTCTAATTTCAATGTAGTATAATTTTGTAGTTTCATCTTCATCATTTTCCCAATTATTTTCAATGAATAGAGTTAATTGAGTTGTTGATTGAAATTGATTTCTTGGTAAATAATGTTCAATTAATGTTGATTCATCAATTTGTTGATCAATATAACCAACTTGAGGATGTTCAATAGTATAAGTTGGTTTACCAGGATTATCAAAATCAATATTATTTTTATTTTTATATAATTTAATTGATTTTGGACAATGTTCAGAATTACCACTTGATCTAATTATAATTGAATATAATTTAACATAACCAGTAAATGGAATATTTAAAATCATTTGTGAATCAGCATCAGATTCAATCAAATTTTCAACATCAAATTTTTCTTCTTGAGTTTTAAATATTTTTTGAATTTCATCTCTTTCTTGAGCAATATTTAAACCAGTAATTTTAGTAAAATCAATATAATTTCTTAATGATTGAACTTGATTTGTTTGTATTGGAGCAGCTCCATGATCATGTTCATCACCGTCTTCACCATGAGAATGGGAATGAGAACCATGGAAATGTTCATGTTCACAAGACATTTTAGATGTTTAACTATTAAAGTTGAGTTTGGTCAAGATGAGTAATTGTGGTTATGTGGTTGGTTAAAGTTTATGTCACTTTCGATTTAAGCGAAATAAAGAGAAATTGAAAAAAAAAAAAAATAATACAAAATACAAAACAATTTCATATAAATTTCTACAAATCATATTTACTATTTCAATACTAACAAATCAAGGTTTATTTCAAATCTCTTTTTATTTCTTAATCGGTATTAAATATCCTTTATTATTGAAAAATTTTTTTTAATTATAATTTCATAATTTGAAAAAAAAACTTATCTTTTAACCATCAACAACAACAATTAAATAAAAAATGGTTCATAACGCAGAATACCTTCCAGCAAGAGAAACTCATATCTCCAGTATTTTAGCTGGTGGTTATAATCAACCACTATTAAGAGAATGGCAACAAGAACGTCAACTAAATAAAAATATGTTTATTTATCCATTATTTATTAGTGACGATCCAGATGAAGAAACTTGTATTGATTCTTTACCAAATCAAAAAAGATGGGGGATTAATAAAATTGTTCCATTTGTTGATGGTTTAATTAAAAAAGGTTTAAAAAGTGTTATACTTTTTGGTGTTCCAATGAAAGAAGGTGTTAAAGATCCAGAAGGTTCAGCTGCTGATGATCCAGAAGGTCCAGTTATTCAAGGTATTAAAATTTTAAAAAAAAATTTTCCAAATTTATATATCATGTGTGATGTTTGTTTATGTGAATATACTTCTCATGGTCATTGTGGTATTTTATATGAAGATGGTTCAATTAATAGAGAATTATCTGTTCGAAGAATTTCTGCAGTCGCTGTTAATTATGCAAAAGCTGGTGCAAATTCTGTTGCTCCAAGTGATATGATTGATGGTAGAATTCGTGAAATTAAAAGAGGTTTAATTGATGCTGGTTTAGCTCATAAAACTTTTGTTATGTCATATGCTGCTAAATTTAGTGGAAATTTATATGGTCCATTTAGAGATGCTGCATGTTCTCAACCAGGTAAAGGTGATAGAAAATGTTATCAATTACCAAGTGCTGGTCGTGGATTAGCAAGAAGAGCTTTAAAAAGAGATATGGAAGAAGGTACTGATGGTGTTATTGTTAAACCATCAACTTTTTATTTGGATGTTATGGCTGATGCTTCTGAAATTTGTAAAGATTATCCAGTTTGTGCTTATCATGTTTCTGGTGAATTTGCAATGTTACATGCTGCTGCTGAAAAAGGTATTTGTGATTTAAAAACTATTGCTTTTGAAAGTCATCAAGGATTTTTAAGAGCTGGTGCTAGATTAATTATTTCTTATTTTACACCAGAATTTTTAGAATGGTTAGATGAATTAAATTAGAATTTATATATATAGATGAGAATTGTACATAGTTATGTTTTATTAATAATTTGTAGATATCAACTAATTTACAAAAATTCATTCATGACTCATTAATTGAAAATATATACTTTATGCTAATAATGGAACTTTTTTTGTAGATTTAGTTTCTTCCAAATTTTTTGACGGCGTTTCATCCACAATAGATGTTTTAGGAACCTCAGGTAATTCTTTAATATCTGATTTATTAGTATTTGGTAAATTATTTATAATTTTTTCCTTTTTATCTTCATCTTCTAATTGTTTTAATTCAAGATCAATTTCATCTTCAATATCTACACCAATAATAGAATTAGATATAGCATCTTCAACTTCTTGTTGATATGCTATATTTTCATGAACTTGATCCATTATATCTTCAATTTTTTCAACATTTAATTCTTTATTTAATTTTTTTAAAATTAAATTACCATTTTGTAAACCATTTAAAAATTGAGTTTCAACTAATTTAAATTCAATATTTGAAATCATAGTTTCTAAATTAATTATTTGACTTGAAACATTTTCTAATAAAATTTCTTGATATTTAATTTTTTTTAAAATTAATTTTGAAGTTTTTTTATCACCTTGTTTTAATAATTGTTTAATTTGTTTAGTTTCTGATTTAATTAAATAATCAGTTTTACGTTGATATTTCAGCAGTTTATCTTTTTGAAGTTTTACTTGTAATATAGCCTTATCTTGTGATGTCACTTGAGGTGATGATGCTGAATTTCCCATACTTTTAACTAATCACTATATATATTAAGTAAAGATCCATAAATAATATATTGATATTGATATGATATTCAAAATAGTGTTACCCGGAAATGAAAAGAGAAAAAAATGATTACATAATGGTATAAGTAAAACTGACATAATACAGCCACTAACAAACAAAGAAAAGGGCCTCGTTCTCAGATGGAGGAATTCGTCCGTAAATTCGTTACGTAATTTTTATTGTTTTGATTATATAAGCGTTTTTCGGAATAATTATTATATGAGGTTTGCCACACAATTTATTAAAAAAAATTAAAATTAAAAGTTCTGTATAATGACGTTTTAATTCTTTTTGATGCTGTCAAAAGGACCCTCAAGAAAAATTAATGTCATATCTTGAAATATTTATATTATGATTTATATAATAGAAATATTAAGTAACGCTATGTGTATATGAAATTAATTCTTTTGATACAAAATTGACTCAGGTACTAAAGGTACACTTGGCCATTAAAAGTTCTAGCTCGGATAATAGATATGTATCATCCCTTTACGGTAATTAAGACGGAAATAGAATAGAAAAACATATGAATTTAAATTTAATTATATTGATATAAATGATTCCAAGAACTATTTAATACCAAATAATCTATTTTCCAACTTTTTTTAATTGAATATATTGTTCACTTCTAGATCATTTTTCAAGTTCCGAGGTGTTCCCCTTTGATCATCCCAATGCACGACCGTTGAATTATTCTGTACATGACAGTAGAAAAAAACAGTAACAACTTAAAATATGAACATAAAACATAATTGATTATTAAATTTAAGAAGTAAGAATTTATGATGAAATTTGAATATAAATGTTATAATTATAATAATACATTTATTTAATTCAATAACATTAAAAAACAATCAGTAATTTCTATTTTCAATTCCGGGAGTAAGATGACGCATCTTTGACAGATTGACAATAAGATCAGTGTAACTTGAGGCACAGATTACTGAGATGAATTAGTTTGAATTTAAACAAATTTTAGTACTAATTTTATTGATATTTTATGTTTCTTTTATACAGACTCGTGTTATTTTGAACTATGGAACATGAGAAATGAATAATTGGAATGATAAATATTTTTGTAGACAAGGGTATTGTTATATGTAACAACTGGTAACAACTGGGCATGTGAACGATGTATGTGTATGATTTTAGACACTGTGATATTTATAGATATACGTCGCTTTTATTGAATTTTTGTTTTTTTTAATTATGTCCACGGCTATACCGTTCGATGTTAAAGGGATTAATTAAGTTGTAATTGATGTAAATTCATAATATAACTAAATATAACTAAATATAACTAAGTAATAAATATAACTAAATATAATATAATATAATATAATCAAATAATAAATTCTCTTTCTTCATTTTCATTTAAATTTCTTAATTTTAAAAATTTCATAGTAAATAAAACTTCACTAAAAATAGAATTGGGGAAAAGAGCAAAAAACAACAAACGAGAAAACTTTTCATTTCATTTAACAAACAACAACTTATAAAAAGTTAAATAAATCAAATAATTTATAATTTATTTATATTTACAAATTGATTAACATATAAGATATACAATTTGATTTAAATCTTCTTTTACAATTTAAGTTTTTTTTTTTTGAATTATATTTAATTTTAAGAATTTGGGTGATATAATTAAATTGATTTAAATTAATTTAATTTCATTATATTCTTTATTAATATATTTTAATTCATTAATTCATATCCCAATTTTTTTTTTTTATTTTGTGTTTTTTGTGTGTTTCTTTTAATTGTTGCTGTTTTATTATAATAATTATAAAAATATTGACATTTATTGACATTTTCATTATAAATTTTTGGTTTTGATTCTTGTCTTGTTTTATTTTGTTTTATTTAAATTTAATTTTGATATTTCTGTTATAAACTAGTTATTTAGTTCTATTGTGGTTTTTTTTTTTTTGGTTTTGTTTTTTTTCATATTTGCTTCATTTCTACAATTTTCATATTTAAAAGAAA
>JAKTRJ010000132.1:0-21150 GCA_030579655.1 Liangdongia dryadoides | reverse complement strand
ACAACAACAACCACACCAACAACAACAACAACAACAACAACAACAGCAACAGATCCCTCAACAACAATTACAACAAATGGGTTTACCACAACAAATGCAACAATCCCAACAACAATAATAAATTCCCAATGATTAGTTTTACTACAGGTTAGTTCAAATTAGTTTATGTAATATTTGGCAAAATGTACTATATAAATAAAATTCAATAACTACATCTATGATATATATGAATAAAATGATTTAATTATAACTGCTTAATAAAATATAAAAATATCATAATCTATTTCCTAAATTAACATGAACAGCTTTAACTTGAGTAAATTCTTGTAAACCATAAGAACCTAATTCTCTACCATAACCAGACATTTTTGTACCACCAAATGGAATTTTAATATCAGAATCATTATTTGAATTAATCCAAACCATACCAGCTTCTAAATCACTAGCAACATTATGAGCTCTAGTAATATCTTTGGTAAATAATGCAGCACCTAATCCATATATAGTATTATTTGCTAATTCAACAGCTTCTTCATCAGTTTTAAATTTACCAACAGCAACAACTGGACCAAAAATTTCTTCTTTAACAATCTTCATTGATGGTGTAACATCTGCAAAAATTGTTGGTTCAATGAAAAATCCATCTTGTAAATCTTTACGATTTGGTTTACCACCACCTAAAATAACTCTTGCACCTTCATCTTTACCACTTTTTAAATAACCTAAAATTTTTTCATGTTGAATTTTTGAAACTTGAGGTCCAACAACAACATCTTCTTCAAATGGTAAACCTTGTGGATATTCTTCAATAACATGAGTTTTTAATTGTTTTAAAAATTCTTCATAAATATTTTCATGAACATAAATTCTTGAAGATCCAGTACAAATTTGTCCCATATTATTAAAAATACCCCAAGCTGTCCATTTAACAGCTTGATCTAATTCTGCATCATCAAATACTAATAATGGGGTTTTACCACCACATTCTAAAGTTAATTTCTTTAAATTAATTGCAGCAGTTTGTTGAATAATTTGTCCAGTTCTTGTTGAACCAGTAAATGCAATTTTAGAAATACCTGTATTTTCAACCATTGCATTACCAGTAAGAACACCAGGTCCAGAAATAACTTGAGCAACACCAGGTGGGAAACCAGCTTCTTTAAATAAATTTGCAAAATATAATAAAGAAAGTGGAGTTTGATCTGCACTTTTAAAAATTGCACAATTACCAGCAGCTAAAGCAGTTAATTTCCATGCAAACATTGCTAATGGATAATTAAATGGAATAATACAACCAACAACACCAATTGGTTCATGAATTGTATATGCCAATTTTTCAGGTGTAGTTGGAATAGTTTTACCTTCAATTTTATCAGCCCAACCAGCCATATATTTCAACAATTCTAAAGTTTCATCAATATCATAAATAGCATTAGTTTTCTTTGGTTTACCAGAATCATTAGCTTCTAAACCAGCTAAAATATCAGCATCTCTTTCAACTAAAGAAGCTAATTTCCAAAATAAATCACGTCTTTCAGAACCTGGAACTTTTTTCCAGGTCTTGAAAGCAGTTTTTGCAGCTTTAACAGCAATATCAACATCTTCTGGACCAGCAACATGAACTTTTGTAATAACTTTACCAGTAGCTGGATTAACAGATTCTAAATATTGACCAGATTTTGCAGCCACCCATTCATTATTAATGAATAAACCAGTTGGTTGGGTGTATTCTGAGCCATCTGGCAATGTGATTTGTACTTGAAGATTAGACATGGTTATCAATTGATGTTCTAATAAAATTTTTTGTTGATGAATAAATTAAAATTAAATGAAAATAGGAGAGATTTTATCAGTATTAAATCCCAAAGTTTTTTTTTTTTCTTATCAGTTGTCAGCGTGACAAACCCGCCAGCTACTTTGGGATTCAGCCGCACATCTCTAATACCAAAATACGGAATCTATTGTATGTTTTAGGAAAGTGATGGTGGCTAAGTGGGTAAAACTAAATTATTTAACCAGAATTAATATAAATTACTAATATAAAAAAGACAAATTATGTCTAGGCAATCGATAATTAATAAGTATTATCTCCACATCTACAATCTCCAACAGATACATCGTCTAATTAAATTATAAACCACTCAAAACATGACCATATCTTATCATATCTATTGATATCAGTAGCAGTTGGTAATTTAAAAACAGTGTTTAGCGGGAAGCCTTTAATAAATTTCAAGTCGTATAAACCAACCTCAAAAGTTGCCGGAAAAAGGATAGTTTACACTAGGCTTTAATGTTGGGGTTTTCATTAGATGACTATCCATTGATGGAGGATAAAAGAACTGACCAAAATGTTCAACTAATTTGTTCTAATTTCCTCAAGAATCAATTGAAATGAAGAACCAATTACAAAGTTAACTTTAATTTCTTTAGTACAAATCCGGGTAAAATCTACCCGGATTTCTAATTAAACATTGATCTAGCCCAACTCTGTATAATTTTGAATTTGTGTAGCATTTGACTTTAATTTATTTACTCTTTTTTTATAAGTCCTAAAAATACTAATAAATTCAAATTATATCAAAAAATTGTCAATATTAGAAATTTTTCAAATTTTAAAATTTTCTTAACAAAGTTAGTTCCAAAATTAACTCTAATTCAACTTTTTTTAAAAAATCAGGGCTCGAGAATTAAAAGCTTTCTTTATATAATTTGGAAAGCATATATTTGACTATAATTTATTAATATTCTTATAGAGAATTTTTTTCATTCTAGTTTCATCTTTTTAGGTTATAGTTTTCATAATTTTTAGTTTTCACCACCTTTGATTAACCAATTTCAACAGTTTTGAAAATAATCCAAAAATTAAAATGTCCTGAGTAATCTAGATCATATAATATTTTAGTATAAATGTTAGAGAGTATAAGCTAAATTGACAATTAACTAGCACCTAAACTAATATTATATGCAGGAACATGCACTCCAGAAATACTATGCAGAGTTGTTTATTGTTTCGTTGAAAACCTACTAATCACAATATTATTTCGTTCAATAATGCCATTTTTATGGATATTCATACAAAAACGCTAATACAGAGAAGAAGAATTTTTTTTTTAAATCTAATGGTTATTTCAGTTACGCATCCAATCCAATAATATATGCAACATACATCAAGGTTTAATCTTGTTATTCTTGTGGTTAAAAGTATTCTGTTTAAGTTTGAAAAACTACTTTCTGAAAAAGATGATTTTTTAGGAGTGACAAAAGTGATAGTGACAAAGATAAAGAGAGAAACAAGAAATTTCAGATAAGCTACAAAAAATTTAAAAAAGTAGAGTAATGATAATTACTAAATTAAACCCATCTACTGTTAATTTCTACTCCAGTATTTCAGTTTTAAGTTTCTCCCATTTTCTAAAATCTCATCCCAATCTTCACCATATTTTTGTAAAATGTTACCAACACCTTCAACATTTGGGCCAGCAAGTTGAATTAAATTATCATAGTATCCTTTTAAATCAGGAGGTGCTGCATGAAAAGCTGGACCATCGCCTTTTAATTCCAAACGATTCTGCTCCCATTCCTTCTGTTCTTCAATAGAAGGTAATTGGATTCTACCAGATAACACTCTTGCAACAATAGTTGCTTGATACTCAAACGCTCTAAATGTAATTGCTGCCAATGGAATCCCAACATAACTAATAGAAGGATCACCAATAGTAAAAATGTGTTGATATAAACCTTTAACACGATTTGTGATTGGGTCAACAGGATTATAATGACCTCTCAAAAATGGGAAGTTAAACAGATAACCTGTAGCAAATATAATTCTATCAATACCTTCAACACTGTGATTGTCATTAACAAATGTTACTTTGAGTTTATTGTTAAAAACTTCAATATTTTTAATAGAATCATTCAAAGAAACATTTGGGTTATCTGCAAGCGTATCATTAAAGTCTTTTCTAGGCTGTTTGTTTCTTGCAGATACTAGAACTGGTTTTTGTGCAACTTCTAACAAATCACTAACTAAATCAGCAGCTGATATACCAGTACCAACAACCAAAATGTTTTCGTCAGTAAACTCACTGATATGACGAAATTGGTTGACATGGATGATTGATTTTTCAGGTAAAATGGTCCTTGCTTCTTCCAAACCTTTGATATTTGGAATATTTGGGATGGAATAATGTCCATTAGCAATAACAATTGCATCATAATTTTTAGTATACCAAAAATCAGTACCAGAATCATTTTTATTAATTTGTCTTAAAGTTAAAGACCACTCATTGTTATTTTTTTCAACGTTTTCTACTGATGTTCTATAATGAATTAAATTTTTTGTTGCAAATTTATTAAAACCATCTTGTATATATTTTTTTACCACTTCATGAGGACGAAATGGATAATTTGGACCAAAAGTATTCAATGACTTTTCAGAAAGCTTATTAGGAATGGTACTAAAAGTAAAAGACATCAATGGTTCAGGAACATTAGTTTCTAGATCATCATATACAGCTGAAGTTGTACCATAGTTAGGGCCCTTGGAACTATGTTCACCCAGTTTCAAAGGAATTTCAAGAGGTTTTTGGGCTTCTAGCAATGATAAAGGTAATTGTTCAGGTTGGTTTTCATAAACCCAAAGACCCCCAGATTGGTCTTTTCTTTCATATATCTCAATATTATCGAAACCTTCAGCTGATAGTGCTTGAACAGCTCCTAACCCAGCAGGACCAGCACCAATAATTGCAATTCTTTTATTTGACATTTGTGAATTGTAGTGAAACTTACTTTTAGTAGAAGACATAAATGTTTCATTTTTATTCTTTTTGATTAATATCGCTTTTTCCAATTGTGGCATTAGCCATAGTGTAAATCTTTTAATGGATAAAAAGAAAACAACATGAATATAAATACTTTGTTGAAATCCTCGATAACTTATTAAGCAATTAAATTATTAAGTAATATTTAGAAGTATTTTGTAAAATAATGGGCCTTAACGTTCGCCAAGCTCTTGATGAATACCCTCATAAGAAATGGTACAATAATAAACCATTGCGTCGTCTTTATTTATTTATGATTCCAGCAATAGTGTTCATTCATGTTTCTGTTGGGTTTGACGGTAGTATTGCTGGCTCAGTCCAATTATTAGACACTTGGGAAAATGCCTTTAACTTTCCAAAAGGTGGAATTCTAGGTTTATTAACAGCATCTTATAGTATAGGTTCTATAGCTACTCTTTTTATCTCACCAATTGTTTCAAACCGATGGGGAAGACGATGGGTTATATTCATTGGCGCAATATTTACAATTATTGGTGTTGTTGTACAGACGTCTTCACATACCGTCGGTGCTTTTGTTGGTGGGAGAATCATCATTGGATTTGGTGATGGGTTTAGTATGTCTGGTGCACCTGTATATGTTGCAGAATTGTCTCATGCAGTTGATAGAGTGCAGTTTAATACAATTTTTTCTTCATTTTGGAATTTAGGATCTTTTTGTGCTACTTGGTTAACATTTCTAGCTTCAAAAAAATTGTCTCATACTTCCTGGCAATGGAGAATGCCTTCTTTTATACAAGCATTTTGGACTGTATCATCAATTTTAACAATTTGGTTATTACCTGAAAGTCCTAGATGGTTAATATCAAAAAATAGAGATGAAGAAGCTTGGAAAATATTGGTAAAATATCATGCAGAAGGAAATGAAGAAGATCCTATTGTAAAAGCTGAATATGATGAAATAAAAAACTGGATAGGTAATGAGCAAAAAGAAAATAGAGGGAAATCTTTGTTTAAAATATTGTCTAGTAAAGAAAACAGAAGGAGAGTAATTATTTTGGTTTCCTTGGGTATTTTCCAACAAACTATTGGTTCTGCATTAGTTCAAACTTATTTAAACTCTACACTAACAACCATTGGAGTTACAAAAAGTACAATCAAAACTTTGATTAGTGCTGTACTTTCAAGTTGGTCTTGGATTGTGTCAATATTTGGTGCTCTGTTTATTGCAAAAGTTAAAAGAAGAACTGCTTTTCTTGGAGGAACCTTTTGTTTATGGATTATTTTAATTGGTTGGACAGCAGCCAGTGCTGTCTATGTTGAAAAAGGTATCAAATCTGCTGCAAGTGCAGTGATTGCACTTATTGTGCTATATGTTACTGTTTTCAATCTTACTTGGAACCCATTACCATTCATGCATGCTGATGAAGTTATGACTTTTGAACTGAGAGCTAGAGGTGCTTCATTCTACTTAGCTGTTCAACAATCTGCCCTTATATTTAATCACTTTGTTAATGCTATTGGTATTGAACATCTTGGTTGGAAGTATTATATTGTTTATGACTGTTACTTGATTTTAGTGATTGCTGTTATTTATTTTTTCTTTGTTGAAACGCATGGTTATTCGTTAGAAGAAATTGGTGATGTCTTCAAGAATGAAGGTCTAATTCACATTCCAAGGAAATTCGGTTATAAAGGTAATAAATTTTCCAGTATTGAACAACCTGAAGTTTCTTCAATGAGTGAAGAGAAGAAAGATATCATTAGTACATTCTATTTCTTTATAAGTTTAGATTAACTATTAAATCCGAATGGTTTAAATCCGAACACTGTCAAAGTTGTCTATTAATATTTTTTTTTTGACTTGAACCGTTACGGTAATTAAAAATGTATATTATTTCACTTGCCGACGTCTAATTTCCTAATTAGTTATTTCAAATTTACCGCGATGCTGAAAGATTTGACTAATTTGTATTTTAATCTTCATATTGCTAGTTAAAATCATGTCGAAAAATTTCTAATTCGGCTATAACTGATCTTCAGATAAGCATAAGTTACACTAGCGTTAATACACATAGAAGTCTAAGTACAGTGTTACATTATATTCATTCTCAGCTTTCACCAAATAGGCCTCCTAAAAGATATAGTTTTGCAAGCCGAGATTACATCACAAACATTTATACAGAAACCTAATTTATGTTCATAATTAGATCTGAACATAGTCCTTTGTTAAAAAAAAAATACTTTTATACCTCAATTTCCAAACGAAGCCGAGTTGCTATTGTAGAATAAAGTTATAACATACCGAAAGGCCAAATTTTAAACTGGGAAACCTGTTCAGATCTAATTTCTTCTCCCCTTTAGTCTTTTAGAATTAACAGTATCAAAACAAGGAAAGATCAGCTTGAACACTTAATGTCTCAGATAAATCTAATACATCTGCAATGAAGATAGTATTAGTCCTCATTGCTAAAAATCCAAAATACAGGAATCCTGAAACATTGTTACTATGACCAACTGTCAACAATCCACTAGATTCAACTTTGGACTAACTTAGTATTACATTGGGCGCTAATTTTCAAATATGTTTTGATTAGTTTTTTTTTTACGATTCATGAACCACTAATTCGGTTCTTACATCTAAAAGTTCTATGTACAATGTACCCTAAGGTATGTAGAAGATGCCTTTAATTTCATATATGAATCAATGCAGAATAATGTGAACTTATACAATACAATGCAGGTGGATCTATGGGTCCATGATTGTATTGACTGTTAACGTTTAAGGGTAAGGGATGGCTATAACACTTTTATAATTGTTCAACTTATATTACTGTATACTATACTGCATACTGACAGCAATGAATCATGATTGGTACCTTGCCTAGTAACTGCAATATTTTAGTTAACCATTCTCTGTTACCGACGCCACCAATTCACTGTTTTTTCCCAATTACCTACATTTTTCTACATTACAATACATAAATAAAGTAATTCTCATGATTAATTAATTATGTTTCTACCAAAATCAACTAATTTTTAAGTTTACACGGCTTGGTTTCAAACATCAAAATTTTTTAATTATTATGAAATAGTGTTTTCCTGCTGGACTAAAGATCTTCAATTACAAGTTACAACCAGGCAGATACGAGGATTTTGAGCTACGCGATTGGTTACATAACGTCATTTCCCCTTGAATGGCAATTATAAAACTATAATTGTTCAATGTATGAAACTTATTTGGCTCCCTTTCTCTTAATTATCGCTGTATCCTTTTAAGACGTCATTACAGTGCATGACAAGGAGTTTCTTAAACCGCATAACCCACAACAAGCAATCAAATATATTACTTTGATTCACAACTAGAGTACTATAATTTATGATCAATTCTCAATTCTCAATTCTCAATTCTCAAAATATTCAGTTATGAGTCTAGTTGAATTTAAATCACTATCAACAACAATTAGTGTTTTTGAATTAGAACTAAACACTAACACGAAAATATCAGACGATGCGATCTTAGAAAACAACTTCCACAAATAAGCGGAAAGAGGAAAATGACGTAAAGCTTGGGAAGAATTAAATCCATAAACACAAAAAGCAATTTGTCACAGGTCTTGGTAGCAAGCTGTTGCAAATCTCTTGTTATTTGAGCAACACATATATTTTAATTGAAGCAATATTGAAATACGTATGTTGACTAAACGTGAAGGGCAAGATTAAGTATTCTAAGGAAAAGAAAAGTAATAATGCGTTTGAGCGTTTTACCGTCATCGCTTGACACTTTGCAATTAGTTCAACAGAATTATCTTCCACTTCCATCTTTAATTATTGAACAGGTAACCTAACGAGTTGAGGTATATTTCTGCTGTTTTGAATATCAAAACAGCACTACTAGGTGTGATTTGTATTCATGACTCTAGTTATGGTTATTACGTAGAATGTATATTGTTTTTGAACTATACGAAATCTAAAACTGAAACTTTGGGTTTATACATCATTTGGCAGTTTGATTTTCAACAAAAAAGGTGCAGAATATTACATTAAATGATGGTTCAAGACCCAGTCTAATAGAGAGATACAGAATAGATGGACATATATGTTAAAAGATATGATAATATATGTTTTACTATCAGGGAAATTTACTTAACATCTATTTGTTTACCAATACCTTGATGTTTTCACCACAACAGAAATAATATAATGATTTCACAAATATAATTATACTTCTGGAGAGTACCTTACTGCTTATATGAAACTTATGTGGTATCAACACCAGCGCTTTTGTTAGATAAATACAAGAGTACCTGCATTTTTTGCACTATACATGCTATTGGCCTATGTAATGTAGTCTGATTATCATGTAATTAATTATAAATGATAGGGTTCAGCCACAGAATTATTAATATATTGCACTGCTTTTTGATGTCTAATAGTCTATGAATATCTCATGACAATCAACTTATAAATCAGAATTAGACCAAGTGGTTTGTTGAGTTAATTTAACATTTTCAAAGCTTTACGTTACGAGGTACATGATGATGTTGATGTTAATGTACATGGTTACAAGGTTTGTAAATCAAAAACGCTGTTTAAACTTATGTTTAAAAGTGGTTTACTAATGTGTCATAATAATACATTCCAGCTTTTTTTGAAAATCTCAAATTATTAATGTATGATTAAATGAATGGTCTTTGGGAACTAGTTGAATTTGATATATAGTCCAAGGTATTAAAAACTAGACCAATCAGGTACACACGGGCTTTATTATTAACAACTAATGCTTCGAACTAGTAAATATATTTGGTTGAAAATATTCTGCATCTCTATATATTTAATGCAGTTCAAATAAAATTAAAATATAGAAGAAAAAAGATCTTCGTAAAACTTTAATATTTATCAGTTGATTCATTAATTTAACATACTTCCGTTTGGTTTCCTAAACCTATTTGTTTTTGAATGTAGGACCTATGTTAATTTTTCTTGTAACTGACACATTTGAGTGAAAATGAACTTGATCAACATACTGTCTGAAGATATTCTAGCCAGGAGTATCTTGACCCACTCGTATTGTTAGCGAGGACACAGTACATGAAAATAATCAAGACTTAGACATACTTTTTCAATGCCACTTACGCTTTTTGGTTGAGCTTTTAGTTCAGGCTTTGACAGATTGATCTGAAAGTAGAGTGTTTGTAATACAACGTATTTCTCTCGTATTTTAAAAAGTCAGATATTAACCTCGGTGTCATTGTCGTAATTGAAAGCGAGTATCGTATCTTTGAATCAGGTATGTACATCACTGCAATATCATGTGGGTGAAGTACAAAATAAACTTGGTTCACCTGTCAAACTTGGAAATGAGCTGGAGGAAAATTTGAGAAATAAAGCGGAAAATAGATTTTATACTTTTAGATAGCTGTTTGGTAGAACATAAACTTATAGTAACCAGGTAAGAAATAGAAACTTATACCTTCTATTTATGGCACTAAAGTTAATCCTAGTTAATAATATGATAGACTCAATCACATATTTTAGTGCAGCTTCAGTGTAGAAACCATCTAAATTTAATTTATATTGAGTTTTTCCTCTCACTATAGGTTTCCACCAATTTTAGGCAGAACAAAATATTGAAATTTCCATTTGTTGACTTTCTACCCTCTTTAGCTCAATTATCAACATGTCACAAATTCTAGGTTGGAAGATTTTCGCTGCATGTGCGTTTACATGTAAAAGAAGTACATAACTGTTATGTATGCTTAAAAGATGGAATAACTATGAGAACAAAACAAAAAACATCCAGCATGGATATTCAAGAGAATAACATCAAGAGAATACTTCTGTAATTCCCAAGTTTTCAAGTGGTTTTATTGTTGTGAAAAAGTTCAATTGACTTCAATATGATTGCTGATCTTCAAAATTCATTCCAGTGTTTCATCTTCGGACTTTAAAACAACAGCCTCTAAATATAACAGTGGTTCTACTTGTAAAGCTTTTTTTTTCTAAATAGACTAGATTCTTGTTTTTTTTTTCACATGATAAACATTACTATTGTGAGTACTGATTGTTTGAAAGAATGATTATTTACACATGTCACCTTTTTTTCTAAATAATTAGTGTTTTGATTTGATCGAGAAAAATACTGATAAAAAATGCAGTTCATCGATAATGTCCATTAATTTCAATTAATCCATTGAATATGAATTGAATTATACCTCAAATGGATTTCTATGATAGTTGGTATCGGCTTTTCTACCAGGATAGAAATTGATTTGAATAATGCATAATGCAACAGTAAAATTGTGGACAGCACATCTTATGAACGGTTCATATGATTACAATCAAAAAAAAACATGAATAATGTATATACAATGTGGTTGTTTCAATTTTCAACGTTTATTCTAGGATTTTGTGTTGTATATAGAGGAGCCCAAGTCATTGAATGGAAATATCAGGAAGTTCCAATATTCTTGAGTTTCAATGTTGAATGGCAGCAGAATACATAGACAACGCAGAAACTCATACATAAAATCTATGAAACATTAATACATCAAACACAATTAGTAACACTCCCTGAAACTAATCATAGTACTAGCACATGAATGTGTGATGTGTATGTATATATGTAGCTAAATATAAATTGTAACTAGTATATGTCGATGTATTTGAAGAAAAAAATAAGGTTGTAACGGCATATGGTGGTTCATAACTTTCATGTGATTAATTTATATGGATAAATGTTTAAAATATTAGTTGAATACTGAGAGTTACTATTGACAAGAAGGTGTTGCTTGATACATTGCAATAAATTATTCACTGATATTAAGTATGGTTATATAATTCATTTAACTAGGGCTCTGACCCGAACATCAAACTGTTTTTTAATTGATTAAATATATATTTTAATTTTCGAAAAATATAGGATTGATGTACGTGGTTAGACAACCAACAAATAAAGCTTATCAGTTAACAGAGATACATCGAGGACGTTGGAGTATTGACAGGAGTTTATGGTTTTTTTTTGTTTCCTCAACATTTGTATCGAATCTATTGACTGAAAATCTTGGGATGAATAGAACATCAATGAATATATTTATATATGTATATATATATATTTATAGACCAATCCGACAGCAATGTTTTGAGTTTCAGAGCTAATAATTGAGTTGTTAATTTTTATCCTGAACAAGGTCTTTTTAAGATCTACTGTGCATATCGATGCATTTAAGTTTTTGAGAATGCTTTGTAGGTAGTGAATATCAAGTGACGAATTTAGTGGAACAAGTACGTTAATGAAACCTATCAAATGTGGAGTATAGAGCTTAGTTAATGCTTGTGAAACATTGTCAAGTTGGGGGATCTGGGTGATTGATTTCTCAATTGTAACTGTTTGATCTTATTCCGCCGAATATTTTGAGGCGATCGTGGGTTTCTCGGTGACTAGTGAGTGAGATTGATCAAAAAAAGCTTTCCAAGATATTAAGCGGTATAACATTGATGATTTAAAATTCTACGTCATTTGTTCATACTAGATTTTTTTTCGGAACCATTATAGTCAAGCTAGTGTGTTGGAAATCGGTTGTTCTATTCTAGATATACGGTACATGTATAATTCTAATGTAATGGATTTTAAGTTTTGAGTTGAAGTTTTACTTTTGATATTAATTTGAGGTTTTTAAGAAATTACGAATGTACATCTTCAGCGGACCGGAACTATTGATTTCAAACCAATTGGGTAAATATTTTCCTTAATTAAAGTTTAATTATGGGATTTGAATGTTAATTGCCGTTGGGAAATTACGGGCTGATTTCCTAGCGAGGACCAAGGTTAAAATTCGTAGGCTAATTTTTAGCATTTGTCATCGAGTACAGCGATTAATTGTATTACAATTAAGAATTATAATAACAATTGAAGTTTAACTCTAATACAGCTTACCTCTACAAGAGTGTCTATCATTGCTAAAAAAATCGAACATTATGCCATTTATTATATAAATTTTAATCCACCTATGATTACAGTTAATTATGAGACTTGACAAGAAATTTGTCTAGATCATGAAAAACTCTAGTTTCTTAGATTTTCAGGAACCACAAAAGATGTATAGATCTTCTGTTTGGGAATGCAGAGCTTACAGAATACTGTGTAGTTATACATTTTTGCGCATCTTTAAGATGTATGCACACGCAGATTTATGTATGAATTAATACACAAATGTTTTAAAACTAAATTAATTTGTAATCAACCTGGAATACTAAAAAGTTTAAAAAGTATACTTTACCAAGAAAAAAAGCTAAAGGGATCTATTTGTTTATACCAAAAAATTAAATCAAATTTGTTTCAAATTTAATAAAATGAAAGTATTGAATAAATATGAACTAGTAATATTAAGATGGCTCAGACCACTTATTTTACAGCGGAGAAGTTACTCAAAGGTCCGCATACTCACATGAGAGTGACCATTTGTCGGTGTAGTATCGTACTGTAGCCCTGCATGCAGAGAGTGCAATGACCATTTCTGCATATTATATGCACATATGCACTTACCAATGTAAACAACTGCTGTCTGCGAGGGCATACTACTTTGATATACATTGCGCTTAAGAAGCTGGACCGCCAGGGCGACTAAGTTTAAGAAATGCACGTCGTAAAAAAAATCTTGAAGCTCTCTGCATGAATAGAAATCAAGAAAAACACATCAACAGAGCAGCAGACGTAAAGGCAGTAGCAGCAGCAGCAGCAGCAGCAAAAAATTAAAAAAAAAAACTCAGCGGCTATAATAACAACAACAGTAGAAATAAATATAACACCAAAAAAACATCACCATCTTAAAAATTACTTTGCTAAACATTCCAACTCCATTCACATCACAGTAGTTGAATAGTTATACTGGCGGTATCAACGAGGGAAGCAAACCGCCCTGTTGGGATTGTTTTAAAACTATCATATTATATCATACATTATTGAAAACTACCAATTTGGGCTCTTTTTAAGAAGAATTTTATTAAATTATCAAAATAAACACAATTACAACTGGTTGGTGAGCATTGCTCGAACTTCTTATATCCTGTCCTTATGGAACATAATTACAACAACTTTCAAGGTTTACATGGTGGGGCTAATGAGATTAATCAACAACAGTCTGATCCTAATGCTTGGAATATACAACAACAGCCGCCCCATCATTATCAACAACAACAGCACCTAGTTCATCATCAACAACCAAGTCAGCATCATATTCAACAAATTCAAGAAAATCAAGTACAACAACAACAAATGGTCATGGTACCCATAATACAAGGTCAATATCAAGGTCAATACCAACCATCTCAGGTTTGGAATAATCAAATTGTTATAACTCAACCCACTCAGCCAACTCAGTCTGCTCCACCATATTCTGAACAATTTGCCACTTATCAACAAATTGGTGTCCCTCAACAACCTTTGGTTTATGAACCTAAAATTGATGGTTCTCCTGTTCCACAGTTTGTTTATCAAAAAGTACAACAAACTCCTGTTTCTTCTCCAATGGTTCAAAACACTCAAGAAATTTCCAATTATCCTGTTTATGACGGACATTCAAGATCAAACTCTATCATTCATCACAACTACCAACAACAACAACAACAACAACAATTGCAACCAGTTCTACAAGATGGTAATGTCCCACTACATCATCTCGGCAATACATCTATGTCTCCTTATCCTATTTATGCTGCTAAGCCATATGTTACTTCTCCACCAATTGGCTCAAATTATCAACAACAAGCTCACCCACCATATGTGCAACAACAAATTGGACCAATCTCACATCATTCACAACAGATTCAGGTTCCAAGTCATACCACACAGACACAGGTGGATATACAACCAAAGAATAATCTTTCTACTGAAGAACAACTTAACCTTACTTCTTCCTTAAAAAATCCAATCCCACCTTATGCAATTGCAACCATGAATGCCAAAAAGGTTAAAACTGATCCAACAACTGGTGGAGCTACAACTACAATAAGACCAAGAGTTGGTTTCAGAACTTCAAGAAGAAGACACAGAAATTCACATCTGGGTTGTGCAACTTGTAAGTCTCGTCGTATCAAATGTGATGAACAATTACCACAGTGTCGAAATTGCGTTAGAGCTCGTTTGAAATGTGCTTATTTAGCTTTAGATGATAGTGCAAGAGAAGCTTTAGTAAATGCTCAAAGAGCTCATGCTGCTAGAATCAATGATATGAATGCACATGAAGAGAAGTTAAATTCAATGACAAAACAAAAAAATGATGAATCCAATCCTATTGGTGGCGAAAATTCATCATCCTCTTCAACAACACCAAGTTCAACTGGACCATTTAAACAAACCCCTATCCTTGCTGAACAAAGAACCTTAGGACTCTCAATACCATTCCATAATTCAAATATTCAAACTCAAAACATTATATCAGGAATCCCATCTTTGGGTCCACTTCAATCACCAGCTCCAGCAAATCAGATTTTCCAGCGGCAACAACATTTGATGACTTATCAACCTGTTCAATCATCTGGTCCTTCAAGTACTGATACATCATTCACAACTACAAACATTACAAAAACTGCTACAACAACAACACCATCATCCAATTCATCAGCGCCGCAAACAATACAACAAATCAAACATAATCAAAATTTAGAATTTAAACATAATGTAAATTTAACCTTGGAACATTATAATTCACAAAAACAGTTCAAATACAACGATAATCCAAATGATAGCAACATGGAAAAAAATTCAGCCTTTATAATTCCATATCATAAATCTGAGCCTGGTATGTCTACTGGTGTTGAAACTTTGAGGGAATTTATAAAGAATCAAACAAAACTAGCAAATAATCCAACACAGCAAACAATTTCACAATTAGCTGATGAAATGGTTGAAATTATTTTAGATCCAAATTGTTCACGTTATTTGAATAAAAATTGGAAAGAATTGGACAAAGATTTAGTTCAAGTATTTATGACTGCTGGATTTGACCAAGAAAGATTATATTCAGAATATGACCAGTTTCATGAAGGTGTTTGTAAAGAGGCATCAAAAAATATCATGTTGTTCAAAGCTATAATGGCTAATGGTGCTATTGTGGTTCAACAATTCACTAAAAATGAAGATGTTCGTAAATCTGCACAACAGTTATTGGGGAAAGAGTTTGAAGTCACTTTAAGATTTTTAAATAGATTTAAAATCATATTTCCAGAAGAAATTGGTGATACAAAAACATTTTATGAAAAAATTGTCATTTCATTTTCCAAGTTTCAAGTTTTCCAAGCATCATTGCCTACAAGTTATTACGGTTCTCATAATATGAATGATAACATTGAATTAACTAATAGATTTTTTAGTTTTATGATTAACTATGTCTCTACAGTGTTTCCACTTTTTTCTAATGAAGAAAAATTGAAAGAATTTGAAAATGATGTTCATTTTGAACGAGCTAAAATGTTACACACTTATTTACATCTATTTATTGTTTACTATGTTCAATGTATTAGAGGTTATCATACTGCTGCATACAATACCAAATTTATGAAAGAGCTATTGAAGAAGTATCAAGCTTTAAGACCAATTATTTATGATCAATTAGGCACTAAGAACCAAAACGATTATGACCAAATTGAATCATTTCTGATCCATATCAACAGATATTTCAACACTATTAGTAAACAAGATCAGAACAGCCTTGATAATTTTGATGACAATTTAACAAATAGATTACAAGTTATGTTTTATGTTTTAAAAAAATGGCTTGCTACTGCACCAGAAGAAATTTATTTTCATCATTCTACCAGTTTTGAAAAAACTTTATTTTATTCATATTGTCATTCAATCACAGCCTCATTAAATTCAGTTTTCCCAGAAATTCGTTTCTTCTTCATTTATGGGTTTAACGGTCGTGATGGTACAAGAACTTGGAATCAAGTGTTTGAATATTTTGATAGTAAAGAACTGACTGATTATCAAAGAAATTTGTTGAAATATCCATTAAAAATGGTACAATATTTCAAAAAAAGATATCATTTAATTTCAGATTATTTAAAAGATGTTTGTAATTTTCCAGCAAAAATTCTTCTTGATGAATCCAATAAACACATTTTAAGAATGTTAATCAAAGAAACACAGATTGAGTCATTTGAGGGAGATATTTCAGATGATATTTATCCAAATATTGACAAGACCTCAAATTTTTACAATAAAGAAACAAATTCCATCATCATACCATCAGTCTTAAGTAGAAATAGTTTTAGCAATTTTGAGAAAGCTCAAATGAAAAGAACACAATTATTACAGAAGGCAATTGATCGTGGGTTGACTAGTGTTGATAAAACTCTGCTTGATGCTTTGTATATGTGTTAATAAAGTTGTTTTGTTTTGTTTTGTTTTGGTGGTATATGGTTACTTAGAAGCTTTTTAATAGCTTTGAATGCTGGGAAAAGATTTGTTATTTTTATCATCACTACTAATGATTAATGAACAATATAGTTGTACTTTATAATGATTTGTTTGATATGTTTTTCAGAATGTTACTTTTTTTTTGTTTAGTTTTATTTTATACATTTGTTCAAATATCGTTCTGTTCTGTTCTGTTACTTTTTTCTGTTATTCATATATTTAGTTGGGCATTATATATACTATAAATTTTCAAGCATCATAATAACTATTCAATAGTAGAGTTCAGAGTCATTGGAATTTATGAAAAAGGGAATGCAATTATAATTAGGATGATTAGCAATACGTTCAAAAGTCGTAAAAAAGTTAACCTACTGGTTTATTTAGCCTAAATGCTTCACCTAGAGTTGGTGGCTTAAAAATTAATTACATTGTGAAACAAAATATAATAGACGAAGACTTCAATTCAAACGCATCATTTGCTTTGAAGGATGATCATTCCCTTCACTATGCTTACATGCTTAATTAATTATTCAAGAATCAGATTCATCAAATATATGATTCAGTGAGGCTACTGTTCTTTAGTTACTATAACATCCATATAATAATACATATGCGGGATCACAGAAAATACAATCCTAGTCGACAAGACTCAAACATGATCTGTACGTTCAAGAACCTATTTATGCATACTGTACGCACCAAATATTCCACCATCATGTATTTCTTGTTTCACTAATATAATTATTAGTCTTACTAAAATCTTCGGAAGTTTAGGGCACCATAGTAAGTAGTAACAAAAAGTAAAAGTTGGTGCAGGAACTAGTTGTGTTTAACTCTAAAGTTATATAATTAATATTGTGATTGACGTACAGGAGTGCGACACTTGACATACAGAACAGTACAGTAGTTTAACATAACTGGACGCTTATAATGTACTACTAATAAATTACGATGATCATTGATCTATTAGTGGGTGCTTAAGGGCACTCGTGCATTAGGCGTATATCGACAATCACATCGGGAATATCATAAATATAAGCTATACTAAATTAGAGATGCTACTATATTTACATGAATTAATCGTATTAATTTAATTAGTAAATTAAATCCCGAAGGAATTTTACTTGTTTATACTATCAGGGTAGGACAAGACAATGAAAAAAGTTAGCTAACAGCAAAAGACATAAACTGATTCCAGTTTAATCAACATCTTTCAAAAACTCGATATAGACCTGGCAAATTAGCAACCTCAACGACATCTTTAGAAAGATTCTTTGTGGCCAAAAACCGTTTTTTGATGGCCGGCATAATGACATTTTCCATTGAAACGTTCAATTCCAGAGCTCTTTGCATGGCAGCTGCAGAATCTGCAGGAGTTGGGACATCACTGCCTAGTTGAACTTCTTTTTGAGTGAAGTTTGAATTGATCAAAGATGATGTAGTTGATGTTGGTGATGTTGGTGATGTATGTGTTATAGGTGGTGACGAATGTATGGATTCAGGAATATAAAGTAATGCAATTTGTTTCAATATACCTTGTAAACATGATTTTTCATCTTCCCAATTGACTCGGAAAACTAGCCTATAAATGAAAAATGGTAATTTAGATAATGATGGAGAATAATTTTTTAATAAAAGTGGAACTGAACAAATACAACCATCTTTTATTTCTATAGAAAAATATTCATTAAGCATCTCCTTCATATTTGTTAATGTTTGAAGAACCTCATTTGTAATTTCTTGTGATTTTTTATCATTATCCTCCTTAGTATCATTTTTAGCGCTGAACTTTAAAGCAATATTAACGAGTTCAGCCAAAGAAATAGGGTTCTCAAAATAAATCTTTCCAAAATTAGTGAAATCAGCCAATCCTAGCTGATAAAAAAATTCATTAAATATACTAGCATAATCAAAAATCATTAGTCTAACATCATATTGCAAAGCTGCTAATCTTTTCTCTTCATCAACAATCCCAATAAATGAATGTCCTGCGAAAACTTCAGTTAATCTACTATTCACATTAGCCTCAACTTCTTCACGAAGTTCTAGAATACTTTGCAATTCAACTTCAACTCTTTCTTTGGGAGTAAATGTATAAATAGGTTGTGTTGTTGTTATTATTGGCTCATCTTCATTATCATTGTCATTCTTATTCTCTTTTTCATTCACACTTGTCTTTTGATGAATTGATGATGATTCCTTCAATTCTGATGGGTGATGAAGAGACTTAAGTTGCAGATTTGATAATTGTGGTGATGTTAGCTCTTGTGATTGTGATTGTGATTGTGATAAATATGTTGTAATTTTAGCTTGATTTGCATCAGTTCTAACTAATTTATAGTCATAATTTTTCTTTTGAGAGGAAATCAATTCAGGAGGTTTTTTAAAAACAGGTTCTTCAATTTCTGTTTCTTGTTCTCTTGTTCTCTTTGGGTTCAATAATGCTTGAGTTGGGAAACTTCTTGATGAATCCACATTGTTAAATTCATCAGTTACTTTTAAACAAATTTTATCAATAATTTCATCTTCATATAAAAATCTAACTTCTCTTTTAGTTGGATGAACATTAACATCAACATTTTCAGGTTTAATTAAAATTGATAAATAAATGAATGGTTTGTGATTTTTAGGTAAGAAATGATTAACTGTGGAATATAATGCTCTTTTCAATGGATCATTTGAAACTAAACGATTATTTATAAAAAATATTGGTTGAATTGATTTTTTATTATTGAAATTTGGATTTGTTATTTGTCCTCTTATTGATTCAACACCAAAACTTTTTAATTCATTATCATTTTCAACATTAATTTCAAATGGAAGTAATTCATTAGCAATAGCAGAACCAAATACAACTCTAATACGTTCTTTAATTTCTAAATTTGGTCTAGTTGTTAAAGCAAAATGTGAATCACCAAATTTTTTACATGAAAATCCAACACCATCAGTATGAACAGCATATCTACCAATAACATCTAAAATTTTGGAAAATTCATCACTTGAAGATTTCAAAGCTCTTAATCTTGATGGAACGTTGAAGAATAAATCTTCTACAGTAATTGTAGTACCTTGTTTACCAGCAACAGGTTTTGGTTCCGCAGAAGTGTTTTGTTTAGCAGGTGTTAATTCACCATTTGAATATATAGCTTTCCAAGCACACGTTGATTCTTTAGTTTTAGTAGTGACTGATAAATGTGCAATATGAGAAATACTAGCTAATGCCTCCCCTCTGAACCCATAAGTTTGTATATTATTCAAATCCTCAAAATTTGTTAATTTTGATGTAGTAAATCTTTGACATAATATAGGTAAATCTTCTCTTTCTATACCAGTACCATTATCAGTAATTTGTAATAATTTTAAGCCACCATCTTTAACTAAAACTTCAATTGATGTTGATTTAGCATCAATAGAGTTTTCTAACATCTCCTTTAGTGCATTAGCAGGTGCAATGATGATTTCTCCAGCAGCAATTTTATTAACCACTGAAGGGTCTAAAGGCTAGAAAACATGTTAATATTGAAGTAACAATTAAGTAATATTAACAAACCTTAATTCTTTTGCTCATTCTGGTAAGAAGAAATATATTAAATACCTTCAATTTTTTTATAAAAGACTGGTCAAATTCGCATTGTAAAAGTGTTGATGAAAACGCCAAATTTTCACAGTTTATAAAACAATTTCGCGACATCGATTTTTACGCGTAACAGTAAATAAAAACATCGAAGAAAACATTAATAGAAACAGAATAAGTTGAAAATAAAATGGTTGAAAGACGTACTGGGGAGTTTGATACTGAGGAACATGATGCTAAGAGAGTTAGGTTGGAACGTGAAGATGAGGTAGAGAAGGAAGAGTTTAGAAATGAAAGTGGAGATGAGGAGGATGAAAGTGAAGATGATGATGATGATGATGATGATGATGATGATGATGATGATGATGATGATGATG
>JAKTRJ010000131.1:0-21496 GCA_030579655.1 Liangdongia dryadoides | reverse complement strand
TTCTTTCAAAGATCTATTCAACTAATCTTAAGATTATCTGATGCCTTAGATGGGTGACATATCATTGTATCGATGAATCCTAATAAGAGATCATCCACTTATAAAAATTTTCCTTATAGTATAAAACCTAGATCACTTGAGAAGGTAAATTTAAAAATTTGATATTAAGTCCCAATATTAAAAATTTTAATATCAGTTTAGTTGTAGTAAGAATATTTTATAGGGTGTTGTGTTCTCAAGCAAAAATATGTCGAAACATTTAGAAAATTCACAGCTCAGTTGCTTGCAATCATGATTTTAATGATATATATAGATTCAGTTAATATCAACTTTGTTCAAACGCATAGCCTTTATGCTGTTACAATATAATTCCAACTGACGCATGAAGTTGCATATACATATATGTACGTAACCATGTATTCAGGATAAAAGTTTTGAAAAAAAAAATTATTCCACTAAATAGAATATCGACTAGAAGGGAATACAAAAGTTTAATATTTTAGACAAGTTTTCGTACAACCTTACTCCACTGCACACTTTCTAATAGGTGATCCGTGTAAGAGTGCATAAAACACAAAATTAAACTTCTGTTAAATCATCTATTTTTCTCCAACATTACTGTAAATATTTACACTACATCCAAACATAGTATTCAATCACAATACTGATCAATTATTTCTAGTTCGCTACTTTTCAGTTCTTTTCCACGGATGAGGAAATGCACATTAAAGCGCAAAAATGAATGCCGTCGATCGATTCTTTAAAGTACACTGCAGACTAAAATTAGCATTCTCTACAGAAATACACGGATTTCGTTTCCATGAAACAACAACAATCAAACACTGATCTCTAATGGGGCTTCATTTCTCAAATTTACTAAACAAGTTTTTTAGATTGTTGTGACTGTTGACAGGAAATCTTATTTCAACTATTTAAAATCCTATTTATGAAAAAAAGAGATATTTTGATCCTTCTATGATAAAAAAACTTTAAACAACAATGAGAAATTAGCTTATACTAGGATTATTATATTAGAATACAAATAGACTACAGAATATACAAAAAAATCATACAAACCACTACTATCGTTACAAGCAATCAAGATGAACAATATCGTTATCAGAAATAACAATGCACAAGCAAACAGAATTTACCAAGTACTTAACACGTTTATGATTAGTATACTATTAACCATTGATGTTTCAATCATGGTTGTTGCTTTTATACACCTCTTTATCACAAACTATGAGAATCCTCAATGGTCTTTTGTCTTCCTCATAATCTCGGTTTTGATAAATTGCGGGCTGATGTTAATCATTGTAAGTACAAGCCTCCTAAATATATTTAGGCTTAATGATGATCACTATAACGTTAGATATACCATCAATAACATTTTAAAGAAATTGGTCAAACCAGAGTTGAATGATGAAGTTTCACTAGAATTATTTGAACATGAGATGCAAGAAAAATTGTCCAGTTTAGCAATGACGGAAGAGTTGAATGTTTGGAAAGAAGATCCTTTACAAATGTTGAAAGATAATTTTGTTGTTAAAGAATATCGTGGGTTGATTGTTCTTGGTGTTGATAAAGAACTTGCTGCATTTTCAACATTATTGGTTGCTTCTTTATGTTACTACTTTTTTGTCTTTGCAAATATAGTGATTGGATATTACAACCTAAATTTACAAACCCTGGATTTAGCGTATGAGTACCTGGGAGAAGAGTCTTGGTTAAGATTACCAGGATTTTAGTCCATAAACAATTATGATAAAAATGCATG
This sequence comes from Liangdongia dryadoides, assembly GCA_030579655.1. Classification (NCBI taxonomy): domain Eukaryota; kingdom Fungi; phylum Ascomycota; class Saccharomycetes; order Phaffomycetales; family Wickerhamomycetaceae; genus Liangdongia; species Liangdongia dryadoides. The sequence goes on along the minus strand of JAKTRJ010000131.1, from coordinate 19,716 downwards.
ATATCACTGCACGGCAACAATATTGTAGAAATTAAGGCGATGTTAAATTCAACAAATGATCACTGAACCCCATTTTTTAGAATACGACTCAAATACTTATAGATATTGATACTCCAATGTTTATTTTGATGAAAATCTTTTATGAAAACAAAAAATTCAGCAAATCATAAATCATATTGATGAAGTAAAACTTTTGTTCATGTATAAAAATGCAGCTTCTTACATCAAAAACAGCCTCAATTTTTTTTACACCACAAATGATCTGAATGAAGTTATTTTTAGCATCTGTATTATTGGGTAATCATCACTGACACTTACTTAACCTTCGATTTTAATGTTTGTGTAAAAGCTCTACAGCTAGAGTTGGATTTTTTTTATACTGCTATGTAGAGTAAGATAATTGAGTTGGAGCTTCAATCTATTGTTTAATCTGATAGTTCCCAGAATGCCAAGATATAAGTCACAATTCAACTTTCATCCCGCATATGTATTAGATACAAGTGTTTATGACTCATGCGTGAATCATGAATGAAAGCTATTTAAAATGAAATTGAATAAGACTCAAAAATGGAGAAGCTGGCTCAATATTTTTATGTTTGAAACGTGTAATAACGTCACTACTTATATGAGCTCCAAATATACTAAAATAAAAAATGATTCTTAGAATCGTTCATGTTGTGAATTTAGTTTCAAGTCATAGGTATTATACAATACTTTAATCAAAATGATTAGTGAATTGAATTGATGAATAAATGGAGAACCATTACACACTACAACGTAAGTTGATGGCCATTACAATTACTCAAATATTTTAAAAAAAATTCTTTCAAAATGGCCGTTGATATAGTTTTTTTTTTTATGAAAAATTAAACTTCAACAACTTTAGTACCCATAAATAAAACATCAGTACAATACAAAGATCTAATAGTTTCATTCTGGCAATAAATTCACCAGTTAATTTTACCAAAGTTTTTTTTTTTTTGATTTATATTACGCTATGTCGAAGCCAAATACAACAAAAACCTTCCTAACACTATTACTATTTATCATTGGTCATTTGAATTTTAACCAACCAAATGTTGCTCTAGCATTCTCGCTATCTGACATACAAGGTTATTTCATGCTATTAGGATTCGCAGTCTATGAAATGTTTGAAGTCACTAATTTATATGAAGTTTGTACCTCAGGTGAAGGTTTTAGATTAGATCTTTTATTGGAATTGATACTTAGATGGTTGATTGAAATTGTTGCTTTGAGTAAAATGACTGGACTAGTTAATCTATCTGAAATTACTGATCAATATTTTATTTGAGTTTATACCTAACTGAATATAATGTTTGTTTTCCATCTTCTGACAGGTTGATCTAATCGAAACTAGACAACTCTGCCTTTATAAATATAGTATTATATAACATAATGGTGGATTTTATTTACTAGTCTATTAATCATTGCCAAGTAAATGGTGAATTACACTAGTTAGAAGTTATAAATTGTACAATTGATCTTTGCTTAATTACAAAAAAAATGAATTATAATATTTTAATTCATTGGTATTAGCCCTACTAATTTTTTCACCAATTCTAAATAATTGATGTCTCTATGAATGGTTCAAAGTCTGTATAATTAGAGTCTAGCCAATCTTGTAAATCAGATTCATCCATTGGTGGTTCATTGAAAAACTGATCAATCAAGCCATTCATAGATGTATCAAATGCCGTGTCCATTGGTGGTTTGTTTACACCTGAATCATTTTCTTCATCTCCATTATGTGATTGACTAGATTGATAACTATTCATTATGTTTTCTATTGCAGTTATTTCATTTGAAAGTGATTGTATCTCATTAGTATTATGTGAATTAATGTAAACATCAATACATAACTTAGCCAGTAAACAGACTACTTGCCATATTGAAACGATATTTTCGTTTGAATTTCTTTCAAGTTGTTTATGAATAAAATTAACATAAGTAATGATATACCTCATCATCTGTGAGGATTGAGAATGACTATTTTGATCCATAAAAATCTCAACAAGTTGAATGTATAAACTAAGGCACAGACCAATGGTGAAAGAAGTATAAACACAATGCCCTTCTATGATTTTTTCGTTATAAACATCATCATTTAAAGCATCAAATGCTATGAAAATACCTGGTAATAATTCGTCAATTTTTTTTGATCCATAAACTCCAAGTAATAAATTTTTATTTGAAACTAAGAAATTGAAAGCAGAATGATAAAAAATATGCAAATCAACAATTTTACCCAAAATTAAGCTAATTTCTTGGTCAGTCATTCCAGTATTTGTAAAGATTTTAAATGCATTGATTTTAAACCCAGGTCTAACTTCGATCAAAATAGAATCTTTTAAAATTATTAGTTCATTCATTAGTTGTTCCACTGTTTTATTGAACATAATTAAATTATTGTTTGTTATTTGTGATGGAGTTGTATTTTGACCATTATTTGAATTAGGTGGAGATATTGAATTAGATGATGCCAATGAACCATTGAAATTAAATGAATTATGTGCTGAAAAAAGACGCTCATGCATTTTTGAGACAACTTTACCAATCTCAATTTCATAGAATTGTAAATAAGCACAACATGAATCGTATGTATCCCAATGGAAAGTTGTTAGTGATTTCAAAAGATCAGAAACACGGGTTGGCAAAAAACAAGACACATGATGTGAGCTGATCAGGATATTTTTACCACTAAACAAATAACTCTTCTTATCATCAATAAACACTTCCCAAAACAAAATTCTCTTCAATTCAGACTCTTCTTCTGTTAACCCAATATAAACTTCCATTAAATTCAAGCCCATTCCAAATAAAATGTTTGAAAGAAACCCTAACACTTTGGAAGGATAGTCATTTACCAATGATCCATCAATTGCAAGTAATAACAATAAAGCTTCTTTCACTATAGTCATTGCATCTATCGTTGGATCAAGTAATATATTCTTGGATAAATGTATCAACTGACCAGTAATTTTATGCACCATTTGATCTATGTTTAGAAGTTGAGGGTCATGCAACTCAACCTTTTTGTTTACTTTATAAAGCTTTAAATAGTCAAGTATCAGTGATAATAATTCTATATTATTGATATTATTAACTGAAATTGAAGTTTCCGAATATGTTGAGCTTGATGTACCCAATGAATTTGACAATACACTGTTTGCAGTATGTTCAACAAGTGTGTTTAATTGATTGTGTAGATTTGACTTGGTAACATGAATCATCTCAAGAAATTTTGTTACTGAAGTTTGTTGCTTTCCAAAATAGTCATTTATAATATTTATGATTGTTTGGACATCAATATTAACGTCAAGTTCTCTTGGTTTACTTGTCCAGAATTCTGAGCATATTTGAATCCTTGAACAAACCTTAGTGAATGTATCCAAAAAAGAATTCTTAAAATTTTTTAATATCAATTCTTTGGTATCTTGCGATGGTATATTTGAATTTAATTCCACAGCTTTTGATAACCATCTAACACCAACACCAGAAAACATTGAAGTACAAGCATACAACCCAAAAATTTCATCAGCAACACGTAATGAAGATATTGGATTTGTGAATTTACCTCTTCTTGCAATATTTCTATGATATGATTCTCTTGATTTTTGTTTAAAGGGTTTCTGCAGCTTTTGTTGTTTAGCTTTTGAATCTGGATATTTATGTAAATCAATTTCAGTTTCCAAGATGTTATTCAATACATCAATGTGGTTAGAGAGAATATCAACGCTTATTTCTTTTTTCATACCTTTTGATATCTCTAAATTCTTCACTAATCGATTAATATTTTGATTTAAGCTCGTTTCTTTAATGTAACGAGAAGCAACAGCAACACCTGAAGATTGGGCACTAGGCATACTTTCAAGCAATTCAGTATTATTATGATGATGATCATCATTCACCTTTGGATTAGATTCATAATCATTATTACCAGTTTGAGCCATATTTGGAGCACCGATATTGATGTTAGCAGGTTTTGATGTCACATTATAAAGACATTCACACTTGTAATTAATACAATTTGTGCAAGGTACTTCACCATTACATTTAATTTTTTTACGTCTGCAATTTTGACAAGCAACAGCAGTTCTTTTAGACCTCAAATGTTTCCTTATAACAGCAGGTTGTTTTTGTATCTTAGATTTGGGCTGCTTTCTTTGGTTTGTCATTTTAGTTGACTTTCCACGGGATTGTTTATTGTAAAGTGTTATGGATGATTTTGATTCCGTGGAGAAAATATTTTGATGTGGAAAACTAACTACTAATTTGTTCAACTAGTAACTTAAGTCAGACATTTTAGTCACCAATTGTACAAGTCTGTTGGTTATAACAGTTGAATATGTTCAATTATGAGTAGTTATTGAGGCGTTCCACGGAATTAATGCTCCAGTTCCATGGATCAACTCTATGAATTTTTTCCATTTAACGGTTTAAGAGCCTCGTACATAAACAAAACAACATTGCCACTTTATTAAAGACTATCATATTCCTAAAACCTATATTTCTCCTATTTTTAGCTTTAAACTTTGGTTAACATTAAACTCCAGAGTGCTTTACAGATTTTACTAAAGAGTTTTTAGTCATCAACATACGTTAGACATACATAAGGGTACTGTTCTCTGCATGAACAAATTTTTTTTTAGATTTGAGTTGGTATTAATGTGGAAAAACCAGAACAAGAAACCAGTCATTTTCCCAAAAAATATAGGCAATGTTGATTTGTGCATTGGCTATTTCAGGAATCTTAAATAATGTTTTTGATGCCAACTAAGGCTAAAGCTATAATCTATAGTTCAGAATTTTGGTATAAACATTCGATGAGTGTAAACATTAAAAAAGGAATGTTTGTTGGACGTGTGAATCCCTTATAATTTCAAACGTTGATATGATACACATGGAAATGAGGTTTAACTTTTACTTGTACAATATCAATATTTATGATTCGAATTGGACAAATATTTATACAAATATTCACAGCTTTCTATTTCATGATATTATTCAATTCAACTTTTAACACTAGTGCAAAATGAAGTCTATCATTCCTCAAGTTGGTGTTCTTATTTTAGCAGCTTTATCTCAATTCTTAGCTCCTGCTCTAGCAGCCACCAATGAAACCATGAATTCTCAAATTCGTATAGCTTATGATGGTGATGATGGTATGATGCCAGTTGAAATACTTTTAAACATTTAGATTCATCAACTATTCATTATGGTACTTCTCCAGATAATTTAGATGAAAGTGCTTTATCCAAGGAATCTGTGACTTATTCAACTTCTTTAACTTTAACAACCATGTTTTAATTGGTGGGTTGAAACCAGATTATTATTTACCAAGTCATTTCTTAAATATCGATGAGGTTCAAATCACTAGTTTTCATTCACTATTTCAAAAGAAGCTGGTGACTTAACTCCATATACCATGGCTGTTGTTGTTGATTTAGGTACTATGGGTCCACAAGGTTTAACCACTCGGGCTCCTGAAAATGTTGATAAAACTAATGTTTTACAACCAGGTGAAATTAATACTATTGAATCAATGACTAACAAAAAGGATGAGTTTGAATTTATTTGGCATCCTGGTGATATTGCTTATGCTGATTATTGGTTAAAAGAAACCATCCATGGGTTTTTAAATTACACTATTGAACAAGGTGTTGAAGCTTATGAATCTTTATTAAATGATTTTTATGATCAAATGATGGGAGTGACTTCTTATAAACCATGGATGGTTGGGCCGGGTAATCATGAAACTAATGTGATAATGGTGGTACTAAAGATAAAAAGAAGCATATTGAATATACTTCAGATTTATGCATGCCAGGTCAAACTAACTTCACTGGCTTTAAAAATCATTTCCGTATGCCAAGTGATGTTTCTAAAGGTACTGGTATAGTTTTGATAATGGTATGGTGCATTATGTTCAGTTGGATACTGAAACTGATTTAGGTCACAATTTAATTGGTCCAGATGAAATTGGTGGACATGATGCTTTAGAGGCTAGTCGTGTTTGTCCTACCACGAATGCACAATCAGACTGGTTAGAAGCTGACTTAAATGCAGTTGTCTGTGCAAGACTCCTTGGATTGTTGTTGCTGGTCATCTTCCATTTTATTGAAGTAAAAATGTGAGTATTTGTGAAAGTTGTGAGCCTATTTTCATGATGTTGATTTATATTTCACTGGCCATTCTCATGTTTATGATAATCAAGTTCTAATTGCTGAAGGTAAAGTTGATCTAAAAGAACTGGACAACCCATCTGCACCATGGTATATAGTCAATGGTGTTGGTGGTCATTATGATGATATTGTCCCTTTAGAAAAACGTAGATATTACATTCGTTTCTCTTTGAACACCAATAATACTACTTATGGTTGAAGTAAGTTGATTTTCCACAACTGTACTTATTTGACTCATGAATTTATTGCTTCAAGAAATGATAGTGTTTCAGATAGTGCTACATTGTTCAAGGACCATAAATGTGGTACTAATTCTCCTAGTTCTTCTAAAACTCCCAGAAGCAATCGTCACCAGTGGTCTCACATTTTCCTCTGAATTATCATTATAAGCAATGGCTCTGGGCCAGGTGTCAATGTTGAAAGTGTTGGTGGTGCAGGTTCATTAGCAGCATTGTCCTCTGTTCTAATTGTACCAATATTGTTCTCTGTTTTGAGTTACTTAATGTAACTTTGGCTTAACTCTTCTAATTGTTATTTATTTATTTATTTATTTATATTAATAATGTTTATGTACAGATGAGTGATTGATTAATATAATAGATCATTTGTATCCAATACTCAATTTATTGTTGATTATGCATGCAAGAAATCGTCGAAAACACTTGAATCATCATGGATATTGTGTAATTAAACCCCCACGCAAAACATTAATTAATCCAACCACTAAAATCCAAACAATAACAACACCGAATACCCAACAAACTCCAAAATTCCCCAACCCTATGAAACCTCATCTTTTGTACCATTTCGCTGACTTTTTTCATGTCTGTTATTCGCTATGACTTATGATTCTTTATAATTGCCCAATTAGGAAATAATATTGAATCAATGGTATAAACTCATTTCTTCTATTAAAAGGATAAAAGTCCCTTAAATTTGGAAAGTTTTCTTTATCAGTTTAACTATATTCTCATATTAATCAGAAATATTAAACTATATAAAAAAATGTCGATGTTAAAATTAGCTAGACCTATTTCCACTACATTAAAGAAACCTGCAGCAGCAGCTGCTGTTAAAGAATTTATTCCTGAACCTTTTGCTATCCCATCAGATGAACCAAGAGCCCTTGATATTCCAAAAGGTGAAGTTTTAAAACACTGTCTAACAATAACTACACCTCAAAATATTTGGTCAAAGGAACAAGTTAGAGAAGTTTATAATACTCCATTATTAGAATTATTACATTCAGCCCAATTACAACATAGAAGATTTCATGATCCAACAAAAGTTCAATTATGTACTCTAATGAACATTAAACAAGGTGGATGTACTGAAGACTGTAAATACTGTGCCCAATCTTCAAGATATAACACTGGTGTTGAAGCTGAACGTATGGTTAAATTAGAACAAGTTCTTGCTGAAGCTAAAGAAGCTAAAAAAAATGGTTCAACAAGATTTTGTATGGGTGCTGCTTGGAGAGATATGCAAGGTAGAAAATCTGGGTTAAGAAGAATCACAGAAATGGTTAAGGCTGTGAATGCTCTTGGTTTAGAAACTTGTGTAACTTTAGGTATGGTTAATGAAAACCAAGCTGATTCTTTAAAAGAAGCTGGGTTAACTGCTTATAATCATAATATTGATACATCAAGAGAACATTATAAGAAAATTATTTCCACGAGATCTTATGATGATAGATTACAAACTATTAAAAACGTTCAAAAATCAGGTATAAAAGCTTGTACTGGTGGTATTCTTGGGCTAGGTGAAACTGAAGAAGACCATATTGGGTTTCTATATACTTTATCCAACATGGCCACACATCCAGAGTCATTACCAATTAACAGATTGGTCCCAATTAAAGGTACTCCAATGTATGAAGAATTGAAAGCTCAAGAAAAAAAATTGAGTTTTGATGAAATCTTAAGAACAGTTGCTACTGCAAGATTATTAATGCCAGAATCTATTATCAGATTAGCTGCTGGGAGATACACAATGAAAGAAACTGAACAATTCATGTGTTTCATGGCTGGTTGTAATGCCATTTTTACAGGTAAAAGAATGTTAACAACTATGTGTAATGGTTGGGATGAAGATAAAGCCATGTTGAAAAAATGGGGGTTAGAACCAATGGAAAGTCATTCTTATGAAGCTAAAAAAGAAGCTGCTGCTGCTGTTGCTAATTAATGTAGATATACTAATGGAGATCTCATAAACATATTTATTTTTTTTATAGTTTCCTAAATTGTAGAATATAAGTGATATTTCTAATTTTTAATTGGATTCCTTCTTTGAATAATAGATAGGCATGTTAATGCACTGCCAGCTGTTTACATTGTTTACATTTTTAAAACCAATAACGGTCAGTATGCATGATAAATTAAACTACAATTTTATTTTCAAATCTCAGTCATTCAAACATTCAATATAAATTATATAGTTGTTCACAAACTCTTGAAAACATAATATATCATAATCTTTCCATATAAAAAAATTAAACTCAATAAAAAACGAAATCATAAAAGCATAAAACTGATAATTAAATCAAATGAAATAAATCAGTAGATTTGCATTACACTTAGTAAGCAGCCTTCAAGATTTCAATAATTTCTTCTTTAGTATATTGAACTGGGTTAGTAACATGACAAACATCATTCATAGCGTTGGCAGCCAATAATTCAAAGTCTGCTTCTTGAACCTTCAAATCTCTTAAACCTTGTGGAATTTCCAAACGATCAGCTAAAGCTCTAATAGCTTTAACACAACCTTCAGCAGTTGGTTCATCAGCTCTTAGATGGACAGCAATTTCAGCCAATCTAGCATTTGCTATTGGATTTTGGGCATTAAATCTTTGAACAATTGGCAATAACAAAGCGTTACACAACCCATGTGGAGCATGATAAACACCACCCAATTGATGAGCCAAAGCATGGACATAACCTAGAGAAGCATTGTTGAAAGCCATGGCAGCTAAATATTCAGCGTAACACATGTTAGTTCTAGCTTCGTAATTCTTACCATCGTCAAAAGCAGCTGGTAAGTTATCGACAATCAAATCAATGGCTTTTAAAGCAGCAGCATCAGTGATTGGAGTAGCAGCAGTAGAGACGTATGCTTCAACAGAGTGGGTCAAGGCATCCATACCAGTAGCAGCAGTTAATTTTGGTGGCATACCAACCATGGCTTCTGGGTCATTAACAGCTAAAACTGGCATGATCAAAGAATCAACAATGGCCATTTTGGTTCTTCTTTCTTCATTGGTAATAATGGTAAACATTGTGATTTCAGAACCAGTACCAGCTGTGGTGTTAATAGCAATCAATGGTAAAGTTGGAACTTTACATTTGTTAGCTCCTTCATAATCAGTGATTTCACCACCATTTGTAGCCAAAATGGAAATACCTTTGGCATTATCATGGGCAGAACCACCACCAATTGAGATTAAAGCATCAGCTTTAACATCTTTCCAAATGGCAATACCTTCTTCAATATTGTTGATATTTGGATTTGGTTGACACTTGTCATAAATGAAAACTTCAATACCAGCATCTTCCAATAATTTAGTAACTCTAGCAGCTAAACCAGTTTTAACAATACCTGGATCAGTAACAATTAAAATCTTGTTAAAATCTTTTCTTTTGATAAATTGAACAGCAGTTTCAATAGCACCTTTACCAAAATAAGAAGTAGTTGGATTGTAAAAAGTAGTAAATCTTGAAGGATCTGGTTTTTCAACTTCAGCAGTAGCAAAAGATCTAGCGGACATATTTAATAAGTTTCTGTTTAATAAAGAGCAAGTAGCTGATAAAGCTTGTTTTTGAACTGGAGAAGATTTCTTAACTTGATAGAAAGCAGTTCTCTTAAGAGCAGCTAAAGAAGTTCTGGACAACATTTTTTTGGGAAGTTGTAATATAAAATTGGTGAATTGTGATTTGTTTGTTTTATAACCTCTTGAGTAGAATTGATATTATTAACTGATTTTTTCTAATATAAAAGAAAACAGTAAATAAATAAAGAATTTGACTTTAGAAGTTGTTTAAGGAAAAAAAACAAAAGAAAATGTGAATTGTGTTCAATCTAATGGGATTGTATCACCTTTTATAATTGAAGAGATTTAGACCAAGATTTAAAAAAAAAAAAAAAAGAAACTGGGTTTAGAAGGCCTTCGATCAATAGAGAATCTGCGAACTTCGTAGCACGTACTCCTTTAACCAGTAAAAACCAAGTGCTCCGTAATGAAACAAATTGATTGGACATTCAAGAGGTTAATTTGGGGTGTACAGAACGTACATGAGTATAATTTATTCGGAATTCGAGCATCTTGTTTAGTACTCCATTGTGTACTATAAGATTATCCATCCTGCCAGAAATGTCTGTGTACTCCTCTTAAAGTTTCTCCTCTTGGGACTCCTCTTTTGAATAGTTTTTGTTGTTTTGATTGGTAATGGATATGGACACCTTGGAGGTATTGATTATAGATGTGATTGCTAGTTGAGTAAATAGAATTGGGAAAAAAACATGACTGATTGATCTTGATGTCAAATTAAACTCCAGACAATGGGGTTCTATGTTTGTTTGTATTACTAACACCTGTTAATAATACATTCAATTCATTATTTCAATGCTTTGAATAAAATTCCATCTTTATCATCAACAACTCCATCTCTCGGTTTAGTTCTAATCTTTTATGCAATAACCACATAATGTCAAATTTTCACCCACACACGGCAAACTTGAGAGAAAAAAAAAAATCTTGAAAACTCCTTTTGAACTTGATTCCATCATCATCTGAAAATAGAAACCATAATCGCAGAGGACTCCGTCGCTTAATCATAGGTACACAGAGGGGCATGACAAGATAACTGAATTATAATCATCAATATTAGTTCATATATTACCTTTGATCCATTGTAACATCAATAGTCACTCGATTTAATCCAAATGAACAATCATTAATCGTCATCTCTTAAAAAGAAAACAAGTGGGGGCACTTTTTCCCATTTCTAAATTACCTTGTACGGATATCATCAATAATCCACATGCTCGCTCTTTCATTATTCTTTTTTTTCTTTACAATTCTCATCCACAATCAAAATAAAAAAAATTCTGCCAATTTTCATAGTGCTAATTATGCAGTTGGGAGGGACACAACACCACATCCAAACACCAAAAAAAATAGACAGACATAATAGGAAACAAAGTAGCATCAACACTAATAAAAGGAGTTTATATGAGTGTATAAAATGTGTAGTATGGATTATAAAAATAATACCATTAGACTCCTCTTAACTTATAGAATACAACACCCAATTTAATATCTTCTTGTTACTAAAAATCTAGTAAATTATCAAAAGAAATCTAACTGGGCTATAGTTTTATAACCAAACAACTAAGATTCACCCATAACATTTTTAAAAAAAACGTTATAAAACTTCAAACAAGTATCAATGAATTCTTCAAGTTGAATTTCAATAGAAAATCAACTTCTTTCTCGATCAACTAACCCAATCCATTAAAGAATAAACTCCTTAAAAACTGAGGATTATCTCAAAAGATTGAATAGAATATACATTAATCTAATCAATGTTTATGTTAACATCACTTATGAACCACTATCAAACGACTCAATCATTTAACATCATTAATAAAACTTTTTAAATAGATTGTTTAATTTTCCTGTGAAAAAATATAAATCAAAGAAAAAAAGGGTGGATTTCTTCCATATATATAAAATTTTGACAAGAAACTCCGAAATTGGGATTTACTGAAAAGAGGAGAAAAACAGGTGGAATTAAAGAAATTGATCCAATAGAATAATAATAACAATTGTTGTTTGTAGTTCTAGACATGGTCATGTTTTAGATCTTTAAGATAATTTTTTTTTATCAATTTCATCACTTCATTTATTATTCTCAATTATATATATTTGTTAAAACAGATTTACTTGAAGATTTCAAATTATATTCAATTTGTTTTCTTTGTTTCATCATCACCATTGTTTGTTGTTCTTCTTGTTGTCTGCTTCTTCTTGTTAACCACCAATTACTTCCAAAATAAAATGAAATAACCAAAAATACTAAAACACCCAAAATACCAAACCACCAAGAAACTCCACTACTAGATTGACCTGGAACTTGAACATTCATACCAAATAACCCAGTGATTAGATTCAATGGAACTATAATTGTACCAATTAATGTCACTTTTGATAACATATCAGTAACTTTATCATTAGCATTAACAGCTTCAACTTGAATTTGTGCTAAATAATTTGAATATGATCTTGAAAAGATTTTTTCATATGAACTTAAATTTTGAAACATTGTTAAAATATGATCTTCAATATCAGCTAAATATAATGCAATATTTATACTTGGTTGTTCAGTTGTTGGATCTTGACATCTTTTGTCAAAAGTTTTAATAACATCAGCTTTAACTGATAATAATCTTAATAATTTTGTAACTTTTCTTCTATATGATGCAATTTGTTGTAACATTATTCCAAATTCTAATTCTCTAACAATAAATAACGAATCTTCAACAACATCAACTTCATATTGAATTGAATGAATAACTGGGGTGAAACTATCAGTAATATCATCAACTAAAGCATAACATAACCAATCTGAATTAACATCAACATAATCTCTTAATTGTCTAACTCTTCTTCTAACATTTGCAGGATGTAATAATGGACTAAAATGGAAACTTAACATTCCATTTTTAAAAACAACAATATAAACATTAATAGGTTCTAAAAAATCTTCATTTTGTTCATCATCTTCAAAACTATGAAATGCAATAAAATAATAATTTTTAAATAATTCAAATTTTTCACGCATTTCTTGAGTATGAATATCTTCTGTTGTTAATGGATGTAAACCAAATGTATTTGCTAAGACTTTCATTTCTGCATTTGTAGGACAAGTACAATCTAACCACCATGTACTATTATTTTGATCATCAAATAAACTTTTAAAAGAATCACCAAATGATACTAAACTTGGAATATCAGGTGCATGAGTAGTTTCATCAGAATCACTACTAAAAAAACTAAATCTATCAGGTGCATTAAAAGTGGATTCAGATGTAGATGAATCTTTTGGGGTATATTTTTCTGTTAAATTGGATGAAGTTGTATTTCTTCTTTTTGGGAATGTTTTATATTCTTGCTGTATAAAGTGATCTATAGCTTCAAAATCTATAATTTGATGTTGTGTTTGTGGAGCAGAGGTTGGATGAAATAAAACATCTTCCCTTGATTTTTGGTCTGTGGGGCTATACATATTTGAGTCATTAATATAGAATTGTTTACTTTTATTTTTTATTTAATACTGATTAACAATTATGTCTGTTTTTTTTAATTAAAATTTTCCGCACATGCAAGGGCAGCAGGTGGTTGTCATAGCCTCAAATATCAAATTTAAAGAGAAGAAAAGGCAATTTTGGTTGTTTATTGTAATATTTGTAGGTTTTGTATACGTTTATATTTAGATCAGTACCAGTGTTGAGAAATAACCTTATTATATTTCTATATATCTATATAAGCTCTCCACAATGTTATATGTAACTTTATATAACTTAATATATATTTCCAATTATGTTACCAAATGAATTAAAATTAAAGTCATGAATTATAGATAATATAATCATATCTTTTTTGAACTGTTTTTTTGAAATATACATCTTCATGCATCAAACCATAATGCAGGTCAAAAAATTACATTTGTTTAAGCTGATTCAATGGAAGATACAAATATAAACATTTTATTCAAATAAAATTCATTACCAACCTCTTGTTGATAATTTTTGGTTATCTTTTAACTGATCAACAGCAACACCAAACATCAATTGACCCAATCCAGTAGAATATTCCAAAACTTTTTTTGGATCATTGTAATGAGTGACAGCATTAACAATAGCAGTAGCCAATAGTTTTGGGTTTTCAGACTTAAAGATACCTGATCCAACGAAAACACCATCACATCCTAATTGCATACATAAAGCAGCATCAGCAGGTGTAGCAACACCACCAGCTGCAAAATTAACAACTGGGAATTTACCATTGTTAGAAATTAATTCTTTTAATCTATAAATTGGAATTCTATTTTCAGCAGCAAATTTGGTTAATTTAGTATCATCATCTGCAATACTTAAAACATAATCAATTTCTTGTTTGATTAAAGTCATATGATTAACAGCTTCTGAAATATCACCAGTACCAGCTTCACCTTTTGTTCTTAACATTGAAGCTCCTTCATCAATTCTTCTTAAAGCTTCACCCAAGTTTCTAGCACCACAAACAAATGGAACTTCAAAATCAGTTTTTGTAATATGATTAATTTTATCAGCTGGAGTTAAAACTTCACTTTCATCAATGTAATCAACACCTAAAGTTTCTAATAATTGAGCTTCAACAAAATGACCAATTCTACATTTAGCCATGACTGGAATTGAAACATTTTCCATAATTTCTTTAATCATTTTTGGATCACTCATTCTACAAACATTACCAGAAGCTCTCATATCAGCAGGAATTCTTTCTAATGCCATGACAGCAGCAGCACCAGCTTCTTCAGCTATTTTGGCTTGTTCAACATTGACAACATCCATGATGACACCACCTTTTAGCATTTGAGCTAGACCTTTGTTTAGTTTTGATTCAGACATGATGTATAGTTTTGTATTGTTAATTGATTTATTGTTCAATTGATGAGAATTAAAAAAAATTATCGAAAATCAATAGGATATGAAAATGTTTAAATACCAATTCAGTTACCGACTCATGTTTTTTTTTTTTTTTTATCTTTGAGTCAAGTTTAAATCATGCATATGATGTTAATAGTATCTTTCTTTACTAAATTAGCTTTAGGACTTGGATGTCCGTAATGCGCAACTACCTAAATGCCTAGAAAACACTCTTTTTGAACTTTGGTGGATCTTTTAAGCGGCATTACCAGAATTGGTAATGCTTAAAGTATAAATGTTGAAATGCCTTTGAATTAATACTCAATTCTGGTTTGTTAATAATCTGAGACACTTTATTTGTTAGTTCATTGGTTTACAGTCGAAAATCATTCCCCTTTTAACCAGGAAGGAAAAAAAAAAACAAGTTAGTTGACTCAATTGAAATCGCATAAAACATGTGAAAATGTTGATTGAATCAATAATCCTTTTAACAATTTTTAACTCTATTGATTCATTCATAATCAACATTAAAAGATTAAGCATTCAATGCTGATGTATTAACGCATACGCATAATATACTCCCCGAGTCAACCGTCAAAGAACACATACAACAATCTCTTTAGATTCAGCGGGAACGGAGTCAAACGTCAGAGTCACTAACAGAGTCATAATAGCCTGAGTCAAGATAAGCAATCTTTGTGCATATTCATACAGGTAGCTATAATCAGACTAACTTCAAAATAAAAACTTCTCTTTGTGTATTACTTTGATATATTGATGGCTGTTAACAACCCTGTCAAAATATAATCAGTCAATTTTAAACTGCTTGTTTCAAAAATTTATATTTAATCAACTTATAGTACCTTTTCAACATCACTGATCATACGAGCAGAATCTTGAACTCTTTTAACACTTTCTGGTTTTGGATGTCTTCTCTTCAACTTATCATCCCATAAAATCAAGTTTCTTCTAGCATTTTCATCTCTAATTTCTGCATAAACTGATGGAGTAGTGTAAAGCTCTTATGCATAGTTTTTTAATGACATATGTTGTGTGATCAATGGAGTAGCATCTAAAACTATTATATCCTGAATTTCCTTATAAAAATAGTCCAAAATGTTGTTTATAGAGACAAAACAACGTTTGTTTCAAAATTACAAGCTAACTTAAAAACTATGGGAGCTAAGTTTCCCTAAAGTGATGCCATCTTTGGAATATCTCTCAGATAACCCCATCCCATAATCCTTGCAACAAGTGCTTGACAACTCGCTACTAAAACAATATGGTGGCTAAGAGTTGAAAAAAATAAACTAAATCTTAGCTATTATCATTAACAATGCAAGAGGTTTAACTTCAGTTTAAATCATTTTGCATTTCCAAATATCCATCTTCTAATTTTAATTATTCCCCTTAATACCCAACACAACAGGGGTTTCTCATGAGAAGTTCATTTTAAGGCCTCTGTTATTTCACATTATTGATTCCAATGTTTCTTCACTTCTTTATCATCAAGCTTTTGTCCAAAGATATACTTAAATGATCAGAATACGTAATTCGTCCTTCCTTACATATTGTATTAAACTAGAATCAGATTATAAGAGCTGAACGTACTACATTAATTGAGATATAAGGAGCTAAATAGATGTCAGACATGTGTCGCCTATTATCGAGTCCTTAGATTAACCATTTTTGGGTTTTTAGACTGATTTTGTTCATCTCCGTTGACTGGTTACTTAACCCAATGTGGACTCAAGAATTAAAAATCCGTTAAACTTATAACTCTCGGTGTACCTCTATATGTACTAAATTCGCAAATTGTGACAACCTTTCTTAATAATCTCATACCTACTGTGGTGGCAGACACAGATCTCAGCCTCTCTTGGTGGACTGTGGTGAATTTTTAGGTGAATCTGGAAAATGAAAACTGAATACTTGGATCAAATTGAACATTAATCGTAGTATGGCTCATTAATAAAAGATTCTATATAAACAACATAGAAGTACTACCAAATGAATAATGTAAAAGAATGAGCTCTTCAAAAGATTTAGAAATTGAGATGCCTTTATTGAACTCAAAAGTTTCTGGTATTACAGAAAAATTGAAAATAAAGCATAACAATAATAATGACCAAGAAGAAAATGAAGTAATCAAAGATTATTCTGCTTGGTATTGGAAATTCATTCCACATTATCGTCACGTGGAAGATTATGAAGAAGAGAGTTTAGATGAGACACCTGAAAGTGATGATGACCTTCATATTGAATATGAGTATAGAGATGAAGCTAATAGACCATGGTATTATTTCTTTTTTGAATATGAACATCGTTTCACTACAAAACAAATCTCAAAAAAAAAGTGGTGGTTATGGTTTGATGAAGGTACATCTGCTGCTGAAAAGAAATTAGTTTGTAAGCTAGATATTATCATTGTTATTTTCACTATTGTGTCATATTGGGCTAAATATGTCGATCAAGCAAATTTAAGTAATGCTTATGTTTCTGGTATGAAAGAGATCTTACACATGAAAGGTAATGATTATTCAAATACGGTTGCTTTATTTAATGCTGGTACTGTTATTTTTCAAGTGTTTTATATGTACATGTTCCCAAGAGTTCCTATTCATTATTTGTTTGCAATTGGTGATTTTATGTGGAGTGCAGTAACAATTGCAATGGCTGCTTCACAAAATACAAGAGATTTGCAAGTGTGCAGATTTTTTGTTGGTGCCTTTGAAGCTGTGAGTTATATTTTCATTCGTCTTATTTTTGGGTACCGTTATTAACGTTTTTCTTTAGGGTTATTTTTTATCTATTCATTATTTATTGGGTTCATGGTATAAACCAGATGAGATTGGAAGAAGAGGTGGGTTGTTTTATACTGGCCAAATGTTAGGTTATGTTACAAGTGGTTTGTTGCAGGCAAAAATTTCAGCTTCTATGGATGGAGTGAACGGTCTTCCTGCATTTCGTTGGATGTTCATTATTGATGGTCTTATTACTGTTGCAGTTTCTATCTACGCTTTCTTCATCGTTCCTGGAACACCATATAGTTGTTACTCGTTGTTCTTAACCGATGATGAGATCAGATTAGCAAGAACAAGATTGAAAAAGGCAAATATCAAACCACCAACTAGAAATCCACCAAACTTCTTTAATAAAAAATTATGGATTAAAATTTTAACAAATTGGAGAGTTTATATTTTAAGTATTTTAGATATTTTGTTTTGGAATAGTTCTAATAATGGGTATAATGGGTTTGCATTATGGATGAAGTCATTGGATAGATTTACTGTCCCAGAGTTGAACAGAAAAACAAGTATCCCCCCAGCGATTGGGGTTGGTTTGATTATTGCAGTTTGTTTTTCTGCAGATATTTTAAGATCCAGAGCTTTTGCAATATTTTGGGCTGAATCTTTGAATTTCTCAAGTTCATTGATTTTATGTATTTGGAGTGTTTCTGATAGTGCAAAATGGTATGCTTTTTACATTGGTTTTATGGGTATTACAATCTCTTCAGTTGTTTATGGTTGGATTAATGATGTTATGAGATATGATCCTCAAGAACGTGCTATTGTTTTAACTATTGCTAATTTACTAAGTAACCAAAGTACTGCTTGGGTTGGTCTTTTGACATATCCAACATCACACGCTCCAAAATTCCATAGAGGGTATACATATACAACAATTATTGATGCTTTATTAATCGGTTGGGTTTGGGTTGTTGAATGGTTTTATAAACGTCAAGAGCGTAGAGATGCAAAAAAGAATGGTATCATTCTTTATAATAGCGCTAAAGGTGAACTTCCACCAGAAGGTGTTCCATTAGAAGTTATTGAAAGAAATACAAGCCAAGATAATGAAACTAATGGGAGTATTGAAAAGAGAGAAGTACACACTGGAGTTGAGTCTATATAGATCATAAAAATTAGATATATTCGGGAGTTGTTTTTTTGTCATTGAAATATTGTAGCTTCCTTATGGTTTATAATAAATCATATCTCCATTTTTAGGTGCTGTGATAAAGTTCTCGTTTGGTTTATTCAATTTAATCATATCTTGAGGTTCAATATTAAAGCAGAAAACATCTAAATTCTCTTGCAACCGTTCTGGTTTTGATGATCTGGGTAGTGGAATAAAATTGTTTTGTATTGACCATCTGATTAAGATCTGTGCTGGTGTTTTTTTATATTTTTGAGCCAATTGTAAAAGATCATCATCTTGAAATTTTAAACCACGAGTCAATGGTGAAAATGCTTCAATTATAATTTTTTGTTGCTTCATAAATTTAACTATTTCTTGTCTCATCAGCCAAGGGTGTAACTCCAACTGATTGACTGAAGGTCTAATGGTCACCTGATCATGTTCCAATATTTGTTTGATATGATCAATACCAAAATTAGAGACACCAATAGATCTGATAATACCCTTTTGAACAAATTCCTGTAAGGCTAAATACGAACCAATTCTATTTTCCGGTGTTGCCATTGGTGAGTGAATCAAAATTAAATCAATATAACCCAAGCTTTTAACCTTTTCCCAGGTTTCATTAACTGATTTAACTGTATTTTCATATCCCAACATTGAGGTTCTAGCCTTTGTTGTAAAAAACACATCTTCGCGTTTATTATTTGTAGGATCTTCATTAATCCATTTTAATATACCATCAGCAACTTCTTCTTCATTATTATAAGATTGAGCAGTATCAATATGTCTATAACCAGTTTTTAAAGCATTATAAATGATTTCTAATGTGTTCTCTGTATCATCTGCTAGTTAAGCACCGAAACCAATTACAGGAATTTCATAACCTGAGATAAGCTTATATTTT
>JAKTRJ010000130.1:0-21521 GCA_030579655.1 Liangdongia dryadoides | reverse complement strand
GACATAGTTCACAAAGTTGTGTGACTTTCACAGGAGCTGACATCTTGCTTCTATTATCTTTTGTATTCCAGTTGTATCTGATATTTTATTGATGTTTTTCTCCAGGGATCACTAATATTCAGTTGAAAAAAAAATTTTGGCATCTCGCATCATATTGCATTTATTTGCATCTGTCTACAAATTTTATCTCTCTAAATTCAATTAAAATTAAATTAATGCCTTTGTATGTTCTAAATATAAATAGTTTCTAAGTACAAATGTTACAGTTATACCCAACAGCATCTAATTCTCTAGTTTAAACTTGCCATATAGACAAACCAACACCACCAATCAATGCATACTCCTTACCTTCGTATTCAACAACAGCTGAAGAACCAGTATCAGCAACTGTAGTGTACTTCTTATCAACAAGTTCTAATTGTTCCTCTTTAAAGCTCCATAGTCTAACTATTTGATCAACAGATACAACAAGTAGTTCTTCTGTTTTTTCCAAAACATTAACTGAGGTGATTGTAGATGAAGCAGCTGCTGGAACAAAACTGGAAATTGATGCGGTTTTATTTTTGATGTTAAACTTTGAAATCCCTAACCCATTATCATCCCCACCTGTGGCAACTAAGAAGTAATTTTCCTTTGGGATCACCTCAAAACTCTTGATACCATTTTGATGAACTTGTAGAGTGTTATCACATGGTGGTAATCTAAGGGTTTCAGTTTCTTCTTTATATAATAATTTACCATCAACAACTTGGTATTGAATTTGTTCTGTAATGTTCCATGAAGTTAAATAACCATCACTTGCACCAACCAAAATAAACACTTGATCATCTTGAATGAATAATTCAACGCCAAATATACAACAAGTCTTGTAATAACCAACAACTAATGATTTGAATTCACCAGTACGAGGGTTGAAGAACCAGGTTCTAAGACCAGAATCTGAGTAAACAGTAGTTAAAACAACACCAACTACTTCTTCACCGTGAGAATCATATATGAACAAATGATCAAAATCCATAATTCTTAGATCAATGTTATTTGAAGATGGAGGTAATGAACCTATGATGTTAATATATGGTTTATTCTTGTATGAACCATCAACTTTCCAAATGAAAAATTCTTCTCTTGCACCAGATGAAGCAACTAAATTATCATCCAAAAATTTAACTTTTTGTAAACCAGATGTATGTTTTCTTTCATTCCAATAGTTTCTAATATCACCAGTCTTTGGATTAAATGAGGATAACTTGATACAAGTATCTTCAGCACCTGTTAGATACAGAATTTCGTCTTTATTAAATGGAGTTTTTCTGATAGAGATTTCTCTTAATTCTCTACCATGAGTACCTTCGCTCAACATATATGGGAAATCTGGTTTTGGAACATGTCTGATGGTTAATACACCACTTCTAACATAAACAAACTCGTATTCAGTCGTAGAATGATTGTAAAATAATTCCCATTGTCTATGAGCACCACCACAATTTTCATATGCAATTTCATATTCTCTAGATTCATTAAAAATATAGAAATAACTTGATTTAAAACCATAAATGATTAATTCATCATTCACTTCAAAGGCGCCTTCTAAGAAACCTTTTCTAGTGTTATTACTATGAATGATTTCATACTCATTGGTAGCAATGAAATATTTCATGTAGACATAATAACCATCACGATTACCAATAACAATTAAGATTTCCTTAGAATTAGATTCAACATTTTCAATAGAAGTAACAGTATCGCTAATAGATAATTTCTTAATTAATTTCAATTCTTCACCAGTAGTTAAATCATAAATACCTAATGAGCTTAATCTAAACCCAATGAATATTAAATTTTGACAAACTTCAAAACAAGTAGTGACAAATGTAGAACCTTTAGTTAAAGTAGTGGTCTTGACAATTTCTAAATCATCATTGATCTCATAGAAAAATAAAGAATCTTTAAAATTTGGTGATTCAACTAACAAAAATAATCTGCCTTTGTATTCAGTAGATAAAGCATTAATAACTTTAGCAACATCAGTACGGATATTCAACTCTTTGATAATTGTACCATTGTTATCAAATTTGAAAACAATAGTGTCACCTTTAGAGTTTGTGAATGCTAAGATATTGTGCTTAGTGAACCCATTAGTTAAAGAATAATTTGACAATAATTCTTCTTTTCTTAACAAGATCCATTGATTTTGTTTTAGCAAAAAGATACCACCAGCTGATGTGATTGCAACTAAGCCAAATTCCATCTTCCAAAAGCCTTTAACAATTTCGTTCTTCACCAAAGTGTATTCAGAACCTTTAACAATTTCTTTCATTGTATAATGGGAAGTTTCATTAATTTCTTTTTCAGGATCAATGCTCAATAATCTAACTCTACCATCATTACCACCAGTAGCAGCAATTTTATCCTTGTCATTAACATCCAACCCCCAAATATGTCTACCTTGATGTAATTCAAAAGTTTTTTCTGGTAGTAATTGGTTATCTTCTGTGATTTTCCAAGTTCTTGAACTTAAATCCTCGGAAACACTGATCAGAGATTTGTTATTGTTACAGAATCTCAAATTCCAGATTCTAGCAGTATGACCCCAAGCAGTTGATAACAGTTCACCTGTTTTGGAATTCCATAATTTAATAGATCTATCATCAGAACAACTTGCAATATATTTGTTATCAGAACTTGTTTGAACGTTGAAAATGGAACCTTGATGATCTGTCAATGTATGCAAGATTTCTTCCTTGTATAAATCCCATATTATAACCCCATTCATGACAGTACCAGCATTGATGTAGACGTGATCTCTAGTGAGAACACTAATGGAACCAGAATACAAAATAGATTTTTCACCATAAACAGATTTTTCCCATTGAAGAGTAGTTGAGTAAGAATCAATGGCTAGAATGACATTATGAGCTGTTAAAATGAATAGTTCCAAACCATTGTAACTAAATTCTCCAGAAATAATCCAATCATTTACCATCTTTTCATGTTCTAATAAATCATCAAGTTTTAAAATTTGGTCAAGTGACAAAATGCTTAAAGATCTACCACCATAAAACCCAAAAATATCTCTATCAACTGCAATGCCGTGGATCTTGTTCTTTTTAAAGATCTTCTTGGAAACAACAACCTCGCCAGTTTTATAGTTATAAATCTTTAAAATAGGGCCATGACCAACCAATAGTAAGTTATCATCATAAAACTTCACAGTAATAGATGGACCATGGTGCTCAATAGCTTGTAATTCTCCAGTCATTATGTCAGTAATTTTTTTAAAGTAATACTACAGCACCAATATGCACAAATCAATATACGATTTGGGTGACCTGATTAAACTGTGAGCAAACAATTTTTTTATACTTCTTCAACTTTGACTACCTAGTAATAAATGTAGTACTGCAGCCTTTTGAATGGAAAATTTTGGGTGGTGTTTGGGTTTTTTTGTGTAGTGATGAGATGAGCTTCAAGAAAGCTTTAATCTAAATTTCTGGGAAGAATCAAAACTTGAAGGTTATGAGTTTACTTTAATCCATTATCATAAAAGCTGCTAATATATTCTACTGCTTTCAAATAGAACAACAGTCTAATTATTTAAACAAAAAGTACTATAATCATACTGTTTACCCTCCCTTGGTATAAATTGTTATGTAGTTATTACTAACTGATTATGTCATCTATATTCTGTTGCCCTGGAAATTGTGATGCTGCTTTGTTTACAAAATTTGTTTTGATTTTGAAGATTATCATCATTTAAATAACTTTAGTGTGAACCTAGATAATTACCAAAATTGAAGAGAGGCAATTAGCTGGAAGGTGTTATTTCAAATTAATTATTACCGCATTATGGATTCTTCTAACACCAAAAGTCAGGCAGACCCTAGCCTCGATAAGGAGAATGTTAATACAAGTGCAACAAAAGCATCAAATAATAAAAGAGATTCATTGGCTAGAAGTATATTGAAAAGTTCAGCTGTGAATGACCAAAATCACACAATATCTATGCACCAACTGCCAGTGCGTCAACAGCAACAAGCACAAACACAAACAAAGAACAGCTATAGAAGAAGGGTCTCTTTTGCTCCAGAAGTTACGTTGCATAAGATTGATCTAGTAGCACCTCTCCCAGATGCTGAACAAAAACAACCAAGAAGAAGAGAAACTATCGCTTTCACTCCCAGTTTTCCTGGTGCTGTAACTCCAAGTTCTACAAAACAAACTCCACAACCTGAAATTTATGAAGATGATGCTGGTCAAGAGCTAGAATATGATAGTAGTGATATGGAATTGGAAGATGATACATTGCATTTTCAACAAAAGCAACAAAATCGTTTATTTAATAATGGATATGACAGCGATAATTACACTGATATGGTTGATATGAGCTTAACTAAACATTTCTCAGATGGTTTTGAACAAAATATGGATCAAGAAAATACGATGGATTTAACAAGTCAGTTGGGTAAAATAACTTTAGCTCAACTTTCCACTACTGATTTCTCTCAACAGGAAATTTTCCCTGTGAATCGAGAACAAGAATCAAATCAGCCTGAACCATCGACAAAAAGTATATTTGGCTCAATAACAAGTCTGTTTGAAAACAATGATAATATTGAAGCTGATGGCGTTGAACAGGAAAATGTGCAAGAAGAGCAAGAACAAGATATGGATTTGACCCAACCACATAAATCATTTATAATCCCATCTAAAAAAATTGATTCTAGTGAAGATAGTGTTTCTGATACAGAAGTTTCAATGGATATCACAAAACAGTTAAATGATGATATATCTAATGATGAAGCTGGTTCTATGGATATATCAACAACAAAAGTTGTGAACGATAATACAGAAGATTCTTCTTTAGATGAATCTTCAATGGAAATTACTTCTATGCCTGATGTTTCTACTGATATTCTTACACAAAAAAACACTTTGCTAAATAGACAGCTTGTTTGGAATGAAGGTTCTTTAGAAGAAAATCGAAATGACTCAAACTCTGAGATTACGATGGAGCAAACACAACCAGTTGGAAATATTATCTTAGATCCCCGTCGAAGAAGATTTCAAGAACAACATGAAGAAATAGAGAATACAGTAGAGTTTGGTGGTGAACAAACAATGGATGAAACTGCTATATTTTTAGCTGTTACTTCAACACAAATTTCTAAGCAACAAGAAGAACCACAAACAACACCTCAAAAGAAATTTCCTAAAGCTACAACCCCATTGAAACCAAGAAGGTCACATACTTCAGAGACAGGTTCTCCGATGTCATCAAAAAGAAAGAACAACTCATCAAATGAAGAAATCACAAATAATTTACGTGAAAGAATTAATTCTATGAGTCCAAAGAAAAAGAAAAGGAAAATCAGTTCAACAAGAGATTCCTTGGTGTTTGCCAAACCTACATTCTTTGAACCCCAACCAATGTTTTCATCACAAATATCATCACAAACGTCAAGTCAAGATGAATTGAAAAGTTCTTTTACACCATTGAGGACTTCAAAAACAGCTAGAAAGTCTTACATTGGTCAAGATAAAATTGAATTCAACTTAACAACAGAACGTACCCCTTTAGCCCCTTCACAGGATTTGTTAGAGTTTTCTCAAGAATATTCGCATGTTCCTTTAAATCAGTTCTTGAGTGACTTGTCTATTGAATTTTTTGATGATCTTATCATGAAAGAAAATATTGATCGTCGTTTCAAAGAGATTGATTATTCCACTGCAAAACAAATCCATCCTCTTGAGTATGCCGTATCAAGATATTCGAAGATGCCAAGTCTTGAATTGTACAGTTTTAGTTGTGATGAATTACAGAAAAACATGTCTGAATTGAAACAACTGTTTGATAATTTGGATGAAGAATTCTCTGAAGAAAATCCACCTTTGGTTCGTGATTATTATGAAACACAAAGTCTCTCACAACAAAAAAAAATGAGTGATCTACTGTTGTTGTTGAAGACTTACTCAGATCATGAAGCTGAAATTTCTTGGGGTAATTGGAGGGGTCAATTGCTTGATGAATTAATTATTAGATTAGAAAAGAATCTGGATATTGTTGAAACTGATTCGAATATTTTAAAAGATTCTGAAGAAGAAATGAGATTATTGGAGCAACAAATTGATTCTGAATTGGACAATTATGAATATAAATACAATACACTACTGCATTTGAAAGAAAAATCTGAAAATGCCGAATATATGACTGGTGTTAGAAACAAATTGGTTGAATCGGTTTCTAATTTGGTTTCTCAAAAAGAAGAAATACACATATTACAAAATGACATATCTACTCTGAAATCACAAGCTAGAGAAATCGAATCTATAGACCAAGAGGTTAATAAAAAGAAAGTTTTTATTGAAATTCACAGTGAAAGTCCCGAAGTCAGGTTAAATAAAATGGGTGATAGCTTTAGAAAACTTGAATCTGTATCTGGCTATAGATTTGTCAAACTAAACCAAACCAAAATAACAATTCAGTCTATTGCTACTGGTGTTAGAGTTTCATTTGATGCATTAAATCCTGATGATTCAAGCTTGAGACATATCGAACTGCCTCCAGGCCTGACTAGTATAATGCAAACTTTTCTGGGTATTTTTATTCAAAAGTCACTGGGTTTGAAAATTAAAGAATTTTTACAAAAATTAACAACAGTCTCTGATAATCTTGTTTCATTGGATAGAGAGTTGTATTATCTTGGTTTAATATGTCCAACACAAAGCGAAATTGTTGAAGATTCTACTTTGTTGATCAAAATTAAAGACATTAATAGTGTCTTCAAATACAAAGTGATATTTACAATTTTGCTGAATGAAAATGCAATATTCGGGAACCTGAAACCAACAGAAATGTTTGGTAAGATTCTTTACGGGCAAGGTCTAAATGTTGAAATGTTACTTGAGAACTTGAAGGATAAAAATAGAGGGAATAGATGGATTGATTCTATTGAGACTCTTCAGTTAGAGAACAATAAAGTATGATGTTATTACAAATTAATGAATAATAATGTATTATATTAATAAAACATTGTAGGTAAAAAAAGTAAAATTAAAAAAAACAAATTAAAATTTGAATATTAGCTAAAATTAAATAGCAAAGAAAAAGATAGTAGAGATAACAGCTATCCAAGATGGAATAACCTTATTTGAACCAGTGCCTTCAACGGCAGAAGCAGTCTCATGGGCATTTTGCTCTTCAGAAGCAAGTGTAGGATTAGAATCTGAAGAAGAGGTAGTAGCGCTAGCTGAACTATCCGCAGATTCTTCAGATGAACTGGTATGATCTTCAGACGCTAAAGAAGATCCTGCTCTTGAGTTTGAGTCTGAACCTGAACCTGAACCTGAACCTGAACCTGATTCCAAAGTATTGTTTCCAGAAGGAGAAAGTGGTGTACCAGTTACACCTGGGACATATGGTGCAAGAGTAGAACCAGCATCTTCTGGAACAGATGGTGTATGATTAGGGCCTGAGTTGCTATTAGCAGTACTGTTACTAGGAATAAAAGTTGGGCATATTTCGCCAAAACATGGTGAAGTTGTTGCTTGATCGTTCAAAGTAGAAGTAATTGGAATCAAAGAAGTGTAAGTTGTAGTTGGTTCACCATTTGGTCCAGTTGAAACAGATTCAATTGCTGAAGGACTTGGAACATCGCTTTTTTGGGATGGGACGTTGTTGCTTTGAATTGGTGTAGTAATAACAGAAGTAACACAATGATCAGAGGAGCAAACAATGGTTGAATAAGTGGTGGTAGAAGGCTGAACAGCTGATGGTGTGTTTGTAAAAGTTGAACACAAATTATCACTGCAAGAAGTGATGGTTTCAACAACTGTTGAAGCCCTACTCTCTCTGGTTGTTGAAGTAGCATCCAAAGTTGAAGAATGAGGACTTGAATTGCTCGATTCACTTGTTACCGAATCAAAAGATGATGATCCAGATGGAATTGTAGTTGTAGATTCAATAGTGGTTGTATCCTGTGGAACTGTTGGCTCTGAAGTAATAGTACTAGTCAAAAAGAAAGTACTAGTGGTATCAGATTCTTTTGATGTTGATAAAGAGGCTAAACTAGAACTATGTGACTCTGAAACTGTAGTTTTGGATTCTGAAGCTTTTGTTGTTGGTTCACTGGTAGGAACAGGCTCTGGAAAAGTGGTTGATTCAAAAACACTGGAAGTAACAGTTTCAGAAGAAGAAATGTTGTAATGAGATTTGGTTGTTGGTTTTGGTTGAACTGGTGTTTTTGGAACTGATGTTTCTGGAACTGGTGTTTCTGGAACTGGTGTTTCTGGAGCTGGTGTTTCTGGAGCTGGTGTTTCTGGAACTGATGTTTCTGGAGTTGTTGATGTTAATTTATGTTTTGTGGAAGACTCAATTTCAGAAGATCCTTTAGTGTTTGATGGGGCTTCTGGTTCAGGAGATTTGGTTGGTTCAATAGAACTAATTTTTGGGGTGGTTTTTTTTGATGAATGGTGACCAGCAACTATAGCATCAGCCATGTTGGTATCAGCAATATAAGCATTAACTGCACCAATAGATAAAATAGCAGTAGTTAACGTTGAAAACTTCATGTTTACTTATTATGTCCAATAACCTTAATGTCAATAGTTTCTAATAAAAGTTTCAATCACATTTTGGATTCTTGAACAAAGTTTAAATAATCTTAGAGCTGTAATTCAATAATCCAATTTAAAAGTTCTCTAAGTCGCTAATAGTCATATCCACTCATCTGTTTAGATGATCCTTGTTTTCAACAATAATAATTATTCTCATGTTTATTTCATTTCTTGACTACGAAACAAGTAAAACAAGCTATTTGCACAAATGTAATAAGTCAAGCATTAACAGTTCGTTTCATATTCAATCAATATGAATTTGATGGTTTTCTGTTTCCATATTTGTAAAAACTGATTTCAGTTTTATGAGATTAATGATCGGAGTTTTTTAATTATGCATACTGATGCACTCAATTTATTTAATACCATTTAAAAACACTCAAAAAAAAAAATAACAATGAGAAAACACAATGAATATGTTCTTGCGGATGTAAAAATTACGATTAATTTTCTCAGTGCCTTAAGTTAATTATTCAATAGAGATTATAAACTACCTTAAAAAGCTTAAATATTAAAACTGTAAATCAATTAAGTACACTGCTCTATAACAAAACATTGAATTATTAAATAAAAAAGAAGTTGTACTTCTCATGCTCATTTAGTAAAAAGGATAAAAGGAAAGCTTATGAAAGTTGTAATGTTGATCACTTTTTTTTTTGGTATTTTTTTTCTTAAATTTATTTTCAAAATTATGTAAGATAAAACAAGGATTGAATATAGGAAATAACCTTCTTCTTATGTAGACCACTCTGTAATTGTTGGTTAGTTTGTTTTTCTTTTTCTTTGTTGTTAGTTGGTTGTTGGTTGACTCCCTTTCTCTTGTTGAAAACTAAGTTCTTATCTACCACCAGCAAAGACTTGACCCAAAGCTGAACTACCTTGTTGGAAATCAGCTGCAAACAATTCCAAGAAACTGAAAGCAATAGCGATAGAAGAAGAAGTGGCAGCTGCCTTACCAGCAGTACCAAAGATTTCACCAGCTGCAATAACAGCAGTCAAAGCTGCTGCACCAGACACAGCAGCAACTGGGATGACTCTTTGCAATTCCTTAGATACAGAGACATCTCTACGGCCAGCAATGGAAATACCTTGTTCTTTGAATTGGACAGCCAAATCTTTTGGAGCAGAACCAGAAATTAAACACCAAACATTAGCAAACCAAGTAGAAGTAGCCAAGATGAAACCATAAAAGAAAATAGTTTTCAATGGAGAGATCAAAGATTGAACTAAATTCTTTGAAGGAGAAAAGAAGTATAAAACTGATGGGGATTCAACAACAAAGTTTGATGTGAATGCAGAAGTGTCATAGTGACCCAAAATCTTGACAGCCAATTGTTCAGGATCATTCTTGAAGACCAAGTTAACAATAGCATAACCAATGATATTAATGTAGAACAAAACAGTAAAAGCAAAAATAATTGGCATAGCACCAGTGTATAATAACTTGATTGGATAAACATTAGCAACGGATCTAACTCTGTTTGATCTGATTGGCAATTCAAGTCTTAAGTTTTGTAAATAAACAGTAGCTAATAATACAATGATAGAAACATAGACTTGAGTCAAATTTGGCAAATAAGCTCTGTTGAAACTATCATAAATAGCATTCTTGAATGGTTTGTTACGCAAGTTCTTGATTAAAGTAACAACAGCACCAGTATTTTCAAAACCAGCTGTTGTTTGAACAACATGTAAACCAATGATATCACCAACAAAGTTAGTAGCAGTATCAACTGCAATGAAAGTGAAAGCTCCAGAACCGAAACCGTAACCTTTATCAATGATTTCAGCAACCAAGGTGAAAGCAAATCCAGCACCAACTAATTGAAAATTAATCAAAATATATTGCCAGTAAGTTAAATTATAACCAAAATAACCAGTGAACAAAAACAAGTTGGTTAATAAGAAATATTGGAAAATGGCAAAAATTTTTTGTAAAGATTGAAATAATTCACGATCAGATCTTGATTTAAAATTGACATCAATTAATCTTAAACCGGCGGCAACTTGAAAAATCAATCCAGAAGAAATAATTGGGAAAACACCAAATTCCAATAGGGTACCTCTTTCAGCAGCAAATATTGGACGTAACCAACTAATTGGATCGTTTGTGACTGATGAAGCACCATAAACTGGCAATTGTGCAAATAAATACATAATGGAAACACCAATAGTATAGACAACCTTGTCATCAAAAGACAAGTGCTCCAAAGGAAGCTCAACCTCTGGTAGCAAAGGTAGGAATGGTTTAGCTAAATCCACAAGACGAACTAAAATTTTACAGTTAGTAAAACCCATAATTTTAAATATTTTCATCAATATATTGATTGATATCAATATTTGACCGAAAAAAAAGCACTAAATTGATAAACAACACTAAGGGACCATCTTTCAATCAGAAACTGAACATGGCATAGAATGGTCACCAAAGCAATGAACACTAATATTCCAAGTACATACATCCACTCATCTTTAATATTAAAAGTCTCAATAGGGTTCTGAATTAAGTAACCTCGTTTGGAATGAATTGTGTGCTGGTTTGCCTCGTTTATTTTTTGGCTCGACGTTTTTTCAAACTTTGGCGCCGAGACATATAAATAAAAAATATTACGTAATTGATTATGTGATGTAATAAAATGAATGTCACGTGAATGTCTTGAAAAATTCTTATTTAAAAGCGATGAGATTAAAGAGATTTTGATAATCTGTTTGAAATATCAAAGAATAATGAGTGAGAGTGATAACAAGGCTGATAAGCTGATTGATTATGATGATGCTATAGACTACTGGACCTCTGTTCCTGCCACCGTTGACGGTGTTCTAGGTGGGTATGGTGAAGGTACATCTGTTCCAAAAGCTGATGTTGTTGGATCAAGTACATTATTACGTAAATTAAAACCAAGAATGATTCCAGAAAAAGGTTATATTAAACAAAGTGTTGATATTGGTGCTGGGATTGGCCGTGTCACCAGAGATATGTTATACAAATTTAGTGATAAAGTTGATTTAGTTGAACCAGTGGAACCATTTGTAGAACAAATGAGAGTTGAATTAGTAAAATTAAATGATGAAGGTAAAATTGGTGATATTTATCCAATTGGGATGCAAGATTGGGTTCCAGAAACTGGGAAATATTGGTTGATTTGGTGTCAATGGTGTGTTGGTCATTTACCAGATGATGAATTTGTTAAATTTTTAATAAGGTGTAAAAAAGGTTTACAACCAAATGGTACAATAGTAGTTAAAGAGAATAATTCTACTGGTGATGATATATTTGATGAAACTGATAGTTCTGTAACTAGATCTAATGAATCATTTTTGAAATTGTTTAAACAAGCTGGTTTGAAATTAATTGCAACTGAATTACAAAGAGGTTTACCAAAAGAATTATTCCCAGTTAGAATGTACGCATTAAAGCCTGAATCAAATTGAAATCATATATTTATAAAAGTTAAACTAATATATATATCTATAAATGTTAGTATAATTGTAATTCAAACATAAATTATATTTTGTTGTAAATGAATAAATCAGATAGGGGTGAAAGACTATATTGATGGTTGTATTTCTTCATAGAATTCAGTTGAACTATGCATTAACTTCAAATCATCACTTAAATTCATTTAAAACTGTTTGGAAAAATAAACTCACAATTTTCTCAATTTATCAATATTTTCTCTTAAACGCTTTAATAGAAAGAGAGAAAGAAATTTTCAACACCGCAAAAAAAAAATAATTTATACATAAAAAGATTCTACATCCGTACACCAACAACTCTTTTTGTATAAGTTTAGGGCTAAAATATATAAAACTATTGTAAATTTAACATGAAACGAGTGTCTATCTTACTGGTTGAGGTAAAGGTTTCAATCCTAATTGTGATTGAGTTCTTCTGATTTCTTGAGACTCTTGAGCAATCTTCAATTCATGTAATCTAGCTTCAATTAATGGAACATCTCTTAATAATTTATTTAAAGACATTAATTCAGATTCCCATTCCAATCTTTTTTTGGCATTCAATTCACCAAAGAAATAAGTACCATCACCTCTAAACTTTAAGATGTAATTATGAAAATGCCATAATGAAGATCTATGTGCGACAGATAATAATGAAATACCTAAAGCTTGTGCATTTGAATACATCAATTGTTCCATTTCTGGAGAAACCGCAGAAGTACATTCATCTAATACTGCAAATTTTGGTTTATGATAATATAATCTTGCCATTGCTAATCTTTGTTGAACACCAGTGGATAATTCTTCTGGCCAATTTCTAATAGTATCAAATGGATCAATATCAGCAACCTCTAATGATATATCTTTTGCAATTTCTATTGCAATATTTTCACGTAAAATAAACATTAAATCAAGTTTTTTCATAATATCAAGTAATTCTTTATTACTTTTATATTTATATTCAATATTTGGATAAATAATTTGATCTCTTAATGAACCTTTACTTAAATATGCTCTTTGAGGTAAATAAAAAATATTTTGATAATTTGGAATAGTTAATTCACCACTAATTACTGGCCATAATCCACCAAGTATTCTAAATAATGAAGATTTACCACATCCATTAGGACCAGCAATTAATAAATGATCACCATGTTTAATCTTAAAAGATAAAGAGCTTGCAAGAACAACATTAGCTGGAGTAATTAAAGGAACATCATTAAATTTAATAATATCATCATCATGATAAATAACACCTTGAACCAAAGTTTCAGAAAATTCACTGGATTTATCAATATCAATCAAAGTTTGTTGAAATTCAAATAATCTATTCATATAACCAACAACTTGTTGAACTTCTTTTCTTGAAGTGATTAACATACCAAGAGAAGATGAAGCTGATAATAACAATCTTCTATTTGTAATAAATGCTGCAGAACTATTTTCATCAATTTTATTGGCCAATTTATTTAAAAAAATTGGAGCTGAACATAAAATTAAACCTGCTGCACCCCAAGTATATTTAACTATAAAATTTGTAGCAATATCATAAATAGCTCTAGCTTTTATTTCATAATTTGTAAATTTTTCCAATTCATAATAAGATTTATCAACAATATCTAATTCTCTTGCATGACCTCTTAAGAATCCAATTTCTTCACCATAAAGAGCAATTCTTGAATGTAAAGATCTTAAATAACCTTCTAATTTTGATCTTTCAGTGGCAATTTTGGAGAAATTTGGAGAAAAAAATTTTAAAAAAACTGAAGTTGAATGAGCAATAACACCCAAGATTAAAGTTCCTTCAGCAGAACCAGATTTTGCTAATTCAAAAGAACATAGGATCAAATCTAAAGAAGGTTTCAAGATATGAGTTGGTAAATTTGCCAAAGAATATGATAAATTGTTTACATCCACTGTTATTCTTTGATTTGGATCAGGAATTCTATGTTTTGAATCCATATTAATTAATGTATAATAATTTGGATTACGTTGAGAATCTCTTGTAGGTAGGTATAAATCCAATAAATTTTTAGTAATGTTTTGATTGATAGTTAAAGATAATTGATTTGTTGTATAGTTAAGTAATGAATTTGTTAAAGAAGCAGGTATACCTAATAACATCCATTTTAATAAAAATTTGAGAAATTTTGAAGTTTTCTTCTTTATCAAAGAACTAACCAATAAACCATCAAGAGAAGCAACTTTAAGGGTAAGGAATGCTCTAAGAACTAATAAAACAAGTAGGGAAATAAAATGTATAATCACTGGAGATTTATAAGATGGTACAATTGATTTAACCAACTTTATAAAAGTTTCCTTGTTTAATTTTTTTTGTTTTTGTGAATTATTAAACTCTTCAGGTGATGGAGAAGTACTTAAAGATGTATCATTTGAATTTGTTTGGTCTTTTTTATCTGTTGTTTGAGATAACGATGATGATGATGATGATGATGATGATGATGATGATGATGCTTTGATTGGAGATGTTCTAAAAGACAGTAGCAACAATATCAAATAACTTGCTTTCAATATTGAATTTTTGTGAGCAGCGTAAAACGATACAACCTTGTTTTGGAAGTTAAGCATATTAACAGTATCAGTATATTGTATAACTTGTATAACTTGTAAATTATCAAAAACTATTTCAATCTTTTATATTTTTAACATCTCCATATTTTTGAGGGGAACTGATCACACTAAAGTTGCCTTTATGTGGTCAAACCTTTTTTTATTGTCACGAATTTCTGTCTCTAATTCAAATTGTCTTTTTTGATAATAAAATTCACAAATTGTTAAAATTGAAGCATTTTCATGTTGTTCTAAAAGTTTGTTGATAATTTCATTAATTTCATTTTTTGATAAATCAAGTTCTGTAGAGTTAAGTTTGTTATGAGAAAGTAAAAAAACTGGATGATTAATAAATTTGTTGTAAACTTCGTCTCTATTATTAATACCATATTGCTCTAATAATTGAACAAGTAACAATTTATCCCTAGTGTTTAATGAATTTAATGTAGTCATGATATTATGCCCTATTATTGTTAACTATTTATATTAGTTAGTGGTTTCTTTATATTTATTCTTTCATCGGTGATGCTATTACCCTGTTTATGTGGCCCCTACCGGATATTTCATCACGATTTCGAAAAGTAAACAAAAAAGAAAAACAGAAGCGAGTGACGGCGGCTAAGAAAGAAAGACTAGGCATAAAATTTAGAGCTTCTTTGAACGTTGTATACAAAGCAACAAAGCAACAAAGTGCTGTTTATTGAAGTACCACCATTGATATATTACGGTCAATCATGGACAGCATTACTGAGGATTTTACGCGGCAAAACAAGGAAAACTTGCAGAGTAAGTACAACTTGATTTCATCCTCCACAAATTCCAAGATTCCAGTCAAAAAAAGACAAATCTCTGTGCCCATTCAACTGAAAGATGAAGTACAAGGGTCTGGCTACAAAAGATCATCAATACCGCGTATAACTTCTTCTCCCTTAGTTATCAATGGAACCTTGATCCCTCAGCAAAGGCTTCAACAAGATGAACAGCAAAAAAAATGTGATCCTGGTTACAACACACCTAATAAGGACAGAAAGATCAGTGCGAGTAGCACACCACTATCAACAGTAACAAAACTATCCAATCAGATGGCTTCACTGTCTTTAGATTCACCTTTAGCTTCGTTAGCAGCTAGAAACACGTCTAGAATCGAAGATTCTTCTGATACAGCCGTACATTCTTTTTCTTCTGCAGCAACATTACAACAAAAATTAAAAAAAATGGAAATTCAACAAGAAAAAGAACATAAACTATCACAAACACCATTATCAACTTCTTCTGTTGTTACTACTCCATCAATTTCCATGCTGTCGGTTAAAAAAAGACAAAATAAGAAAATTTTAACAACACAACAACATTCATCAACACCTTCAACAATTCCAACAACATGCAATAAATTAAGTGGTAATAGTAGTAGTAACACACCACTATTACAATCGAGAACATCAGCTTTGTTGAGGAGTCGTTCTCCTGAAAAAAAAAAGACTTCAACACCAAATGATGAACCAACTAGAAAATCATCACAACCTTCTAAACTAAGGAATTCTTCAAATAAACCATTGAGATTAACTTCAACACATGAACAACAAAGTGATTCTCCTCTTTTGGATAGATTAACAAAAACTACTGCTGCTTTTGATTCAAAATCTCTTGCCACAAAAAAAAAAGTTCATAGATTATCATCAATATCACGCATTCCCAACTCTGTTTCAACAAATAATTTAGCATCAATAGCATCTATACCTACATCTGTATCAATGTCTTCTGCATCTACATCTACATTCACAACATCACATAGAATCAGCTCATCGGGTACTCCATCAATTGTCCCTAGACAAACAAGAAGTTCAAGGTTGAAACAAGAAGCAGCAACCATGGCTAATAGAACAACAGTATTAAATTCCCATAATCAACGTGTAATTGAAGAAAAGCAAAATACTTCAAAATTGTCAACTCCAAAAAAAAGAACAAAAATCACAAGATCTGTCACTTTAGGTACGGGGTTAAGTAGAATTTTAGATAACCCTGATAATACCTTATCTTCTGCATTATCAACATCAACAACGACCACAACAACAACAACAACAACTAACACTACCACTTTAAAATCTTCACATTATCCACCAATGATTGAACCAAGAAAACAACAACCTCCTGACACTACATCTGAACCTCTTCGTTTTCTTGCAGCTTCCCATTCGTTTAGAAATTCTTCACCTTCCTCAGTAGCAATACACAACAGTAAATCTTCACAACCATTTATATCAACAACACCAATATCAACTCCAAGAACTACACCAACTTCAACACCTGTTACAATTTCAAAGATTAAAGCAAAATCAAAACATCATCCTCATAAAATTAATACCCCCGAACAGTTATTACATTCATTATCAACATTTGAAAAAACTAAAACATTGATAACTAATTGGAATAAACCAGATAAAGTTTTTCCTACTTGTACAAAAAATGCTGATGAAATATTAATATCTGAAGATTTAACAAGTTATGAAAAAGCTGAAATTTTAAAAAATAAAGAACTTTATTATTTAGGTGATCGTGAAAGAGAAAGTTATACTCCTAAAAATCGAATGAATAATTTTGGTTTTGATGATCCAAAAAAAAATTTAATTGTTCATATGCATGATCATATTAAATATAGGTATGAAGTTGTTGGAAAACTTGGTACCGGGATGTTTGGTAATGTCTTAAAATGCTTTGATCATAAATGTAATAAAACTGTTTCTGTTAAAGTGATGAAAAATGATATTAATTGGTCATTACAATCAATTAATGAAGTGAAAGTATTAAAACAAATGCACCATGAAAACCTTTTACATTATATTGATCATTTCAATTTTAGATCTCATATTTGTATTGTCACTGAATTACTTTGTGTTGATCTATACCAAGGTCTTGAAGCCAATAAACATAAAGGGTTTTCAATTGATGTCATTAAAGATTGGTCAAGACAAATGTTAAAAGGTTTAAATCATATACATAAACATGATATTGTACATGCTGATTTAAAGCCAGAAAATATCATGTTGGTAAAACCAAACAGCTTTCATATCAAAATTATTGATTTTGGATCTTCATCTTTAGTTGGTGGAATTTCATACCCATATATTCAATCAAGATATTATAGGGCTCCAGAAGTGTTAATTGGGGCTCGCTATGATACAAGAATTGATATTTGGTCATTTATTTGTGTTATTTATGAGTTATACACTGGTAAACCTTTATTCCCAGCAAGAAATGAGAAACATTTATTTAATCTGATTGTTCAATTGATTGGATTGCCATCTCCTGAAACTATTTTAGCACTAAGAGAAGTAATTTATGCAAGTGGGTCTGTTACAAAAAGTTCTTCACCAGAATATATTGATAAAGATACTGTTATTTTTACAAAATTTGATGAAAATGGTTTTTATGTTGGTAATAAAATTGATTTTCAAAATGATAATAGACCGTTTTATAAAAAAATAGAATTAGATGATGAATCTTTTGCTGATTTTATTGAATCTGTGTTAACATGGAATTATTTAGAAAGACCAACTGCATCACATTTATTACAGCATGAATTTTTAAATTAATGAATGATTTTTATGAATATATATACAAATGAATGTCTATGAATGAAATGGTTGTTATATGAAAACCAAATCAATATTTTTGTCGGTGACAATATCAGCCCAAAATCTACCCGTAGCCCAGCTCTCTTCCAAAACTTCTAAAGCTTTGCTCCCATTAATCAAATTCGTTGAGAATAAATCCTTGAATCTATTTCTAAAATATTCTCTAGTTGGGATATCAAGGGCTTCACACCCACAAGTGAATAATATAAAATTAATAGAAGATGAGGCAGAAGAATTAGTGGGAATTTCATAAATCAAGATCTGGACGATTTCTCTAACTAAATTTTGAACAAGTGCAGAATCTGTTGGTATCAGCAAAATTCTTTTATAAATCTGTAATATCCCAGACAATACAAAGGCTCTATTGATTGATCTTAAAATTGCATACCCATTAAGGGCAAAATATAATGGATTTAATGGATCATGTAAAATCTTTGAGACAAATCTATCTCTTTTCAATTCACTTTCTTGAAGGTATAGATATAAATTTTCTTTCACTTCATGGGCTTTCTGAATAAGTGGAAGTGGTAATGAATTTGCTGTTTGGTAGTTTCGTTCTCTTTCTTTTGCTAATGATATAATCGATGCAAAAGGTTTCAATAATTCTAAACCAAAGCCCATAATCGGATCAATATCTTGCAAATTTTCCATTTCAGCATCAGTACTTTGTGGTGGATCATAGCCTAAATCTTCTTGATTCAAAGCAATAGCAGTAACAGTACTGGATGAACTTAATGATCCAATAACATGGCCGTAAACAAACCAACGAATGAAAAAATATGAAAGATCGGTTTCAGAAGCATGTTGAAATTTCAAAATATTACCATTTAACTGAAAAATTCCTCTTGAAACTAGGATTCGTTGCGCTGCAATGAGGTGGGCTCTCCATTGATAATTTTGACCACTAATAACTTCAAGACATACCATGCACAATATGATAGCAAGTGTATGATCTGAAGAAACTGTTGATGGATTTCTTAAATAATTGTGTAGATCTTTGAA
The DNA here is from genome assembly GCA_030579655.1 of Liangdongia dryadoides. Lineage (NCBI taxonomy): Eukaryota > Fungi > Ascomycota > Saccharomycetes > Phaffomycetales > Wickerhamomycetaceae > Liangdongia > Liangdongia dryadoides. Next base: position 2,247 of record JAKTRJ010000130.1, on the reverse strand, counting down.
AACTCTAAACACTAAATACTCTATATGTTCTTGTGGGAATGGTTGATTTACCATTCTATGATGTTGAACCAAACTAATGGCTATTATTGCAGATAAAACACCATCAGTTTCAGCAGATATTCCAACTCTTGGTAAAATACATGCAAATGGGTTTTCTCTATAAATATTTTCTGGTGCTGGTACTAGCAGTTTTGAACTGAATTCAATGAATGAATAGTAATGTTGTCTATAAAATGGGACATTTAATAACAGGTCTGGTAATGGAAAAACTGGTCTGTCAATAATTAATGGGTGTGGTTGGAAAACGTCAGTGTTCAAATGTTCTTTATCCACCACAGTATCATTTGTGCCAAGTGTTGTATAGTAATCATCTATGATGGAAAGGCTGTCTTCAATACTCTGAAGATTATCTGGAAGATTTTCTGATGTATTTTCAAGTAATTCAAAAGGTATCTGTTTTTCCAGGCCAAAGTTGAAAGTAAAAAGGTCTGGAATATTTAAATCAGTTGAAAACTCTTTTTGATTTAAATACTCTGTGTCTAATTGACAAGAACCATCAAATACTGGTGATGCACTTGGCTTGGAAGATTGTAGTGTTTGATTCATTTTTGTGTCAATATTTCTGTAACCATAACAATCAGTATTAAGTGGATGGTCCACTTTATTTTGTCTTTGGGGGCTTTTATATTGGGTCAAATGCAAAAAATCTTCTTCTGAACTTGTTTTTTGTTGTAGTTTCTCCTTCTGTTGAAAAGTATAGATTGTTTGGAAACCATCATTATGAACATTTTTGGATTTTAGTGGTCGACCACCCCATGTCAGCTTTAGTGAATAATCACATTTTCTACCTTGTTTTTTGCAAAGAGAACAAGTTGGTTTTTGTTCATCACATTTAACTTTGAGCTTTTTACAGTTATGACAACCATTTCTTGACCTTTTTTTCTTTTCTGACATCCTGGTGATTGCTAACAACTTCAATACTATTCTACAAAGTTACCAACTCATTAACTTTTGTTCTCAATATTTGGTTTTATGATTCTAAATTTAACTTTAGCATCATAAAAGACCTTTACGAGTACACCTTCCTAATTGGTTTTAATTTTGCAGCTCAGTTATGCATAGAATGCACTTAAATATGCAGGTGTTGCATAATGATACATGAGTATACAGTCCGTTGGTTCTATTGAAGCATTTTTTTGTTATTTTATGGAACATATTATCTAACAACCCTTTGTTATCAAAACCATAGACCCTGATCAGTGAATTTTCTTCAATTTTGCACAAGCAAACCAAGCTCTTTTTTCGGTCAAATCCAGCTTCTTAATAAATTTTTATAAAAGTACAACCTATATAGTCTTTAACTGCACTGAAAAAACCCAAACTTTAGAACTTATGATAATTGTAATATTGAAGAACAGTCATACATAATATTCGTTGAAAAAACCAACAATACTCAGCTGTTTAAGGTTCATATTTGTAGAGTAAGTTTCAGTATAAAAAAGAAATTCTAACAACATTCCGTGGTAATAAATTAATTCACTTCTAGTACTCAGTAAAATTTATTTTATTGGTTTTTTTTTCAATATTAATAGAAAAAAATTATTTAATTCAAAACTTCATTAAAAACCCTTGAGATATGGAAATTAGCGTCTAAATTTATGCATACTTCTGTGCATCTCGCTAGAACATAATGTTTGAGAATCAATGTTCAATGGCCGGAGTATCTCAATGTATATCAGTATACAATGGCGACGTCGGCCATCAACTATCATTTTTTTATCTTCATTAGCAATTTTTTAGCATCAGCAGCACTCTTGTCGGGATTCTGATAATTTAATATATCTGTAATGTCTAGTCCATTGGTTTTAGATGTTAATTCAGATCGCAGCTTCGAACCCTGTCTGTGACGCCATAATAGAAAAACTTTCTTTTTTTTATAAGGCGTATATTAACTATTGTTATTTAAATTTAAATGTTTAACTAAAAGGCATAATTATATATGTAATTTTATCAATAGAGTGTGTTGAAAATTCTGCTGCAGTAACTTTAGAAGCTTACTCCTCGTAGATCGTAGTATTAATAAATCCTTGAATAGCTTTTTTTTTTAGTACTTAATATTAGATAATCAAAGTTTATACAAGTTGTCTATGCGCTTTGTTTTTCTATCAATAGCTCCGATATAGTGTAACGGCTAGCACGGTTCGCTTTCACCGAGCAGACCGGGGTTCGACTCCCCGTATCGGAATT